>JAWWMK010010354.1:0-74882 GCA_035047105.1 Galeopsomyia nigrocyanea
TATATATATATATATATATATGTATATGTATATGTATTACGTGCTCACTGTTTGTGTTGTTATATTTGAAAAGCATATGCGCAAAACATTCAGCGCCATCTGTGGAAAAACTCGGAACTTTGAAGCAGAACGACTGTCAACGACTGTACTCAGTGTTTAGTAAGGTTCACTTCGGAGCTAAATTGTTATTGTTTACTGATAAGTTAACATTGTTTTTGTGCGAGTTGTACCTTGTGAATAGAAGATTTCATTCCTAATATTTCTTTATAGACAGAGCACATCAGTCATTATTTGATTAAATACAACAATTCCGCATTGACAAAAAAAAGATAAATACAACACTCAACAGTAATATGCATCAAAAGGTAAATTACAGATTTTTCAAGGATTTTCTGAAATATAACGTGAACCCGATCTATTACTTTTTCATAGGGATTATCGACTGACTGGCAAAATGAGCTTCTTATTCAAAGACAATTTATACGAGTAAACAAAGTACTGTTGGTTGATAGGTTATGTTTTACCCTATATGAGCCTGGATGAAATACCAAATAGAAAGTGTAAATGAAAAAATTATGAACAATGTGCAGGTATTTAAAAATCTTCAGCTAAATTTACTGATACAAATTTCATTTCATTTTTATCTTGACAAACTATGTCTGAGAATTATTATTCAATTATATAAGATAACATTTTTTTGAAGTCTGCAATGTCAGCATTGAGTAAACAATTTGCAAATTTGAATTCTTGAATGAAAAGTTTGAAAAAAGTGCATTTAGACTGTAAGTAAATTCTTTTTCCATAACATCTAATTGTTTTATATTTTAATATTATGATGATTTTACATACATAATAAGAACTTAAAAGAACAGTATAAAACCATATGTGTCAAAGTAGAGGGATAAGCAATATAATAACTAGTTATACATAGGCCATTTTTTGATTGAATTTATTATTCTTTCCTGAGTATTCCATTTGAAAAATCATAATTATTTCCATCAAATGACATTCATATTTTCATTGTACATTTATTCATTCAGAATGACAGACTTCATAAGACTTTGTCATCATTGTCTTCAGTATTATTATCACATCATACATCTACACTTTTCTCCACATCTTCAACTCTATCACTTGAAAATAATTCAATACATTCATTGTATCAATGGACAAGAAAGGCTTTTTGGCTTTCTCAAGGTGATCAAGCACTAAGAAATCCAAGATGCCTTTACATTCAGTAACTAGTAACAGGTAGTTCAACAGAACTATCTGTTAGGAGATGAAAATGTCTTCCTCATGTATAATTCAATACTGTGGCACAGTTATCAATAACTTTTTTTATTTCAGTTGCTGGACTTGAAGTAGCAATCGCATAAAACTTCTTTGGTGCAGTGTCTTTACTATTTGTGAAACATTAATCGAGTAACAAGTGGTGGTTTTCTTTTTTGGCTCGGAGAGCAGTTTTCTTCATATTTCATCGTTAAGATTAGCAAATGTGCAAGAGACATATTTCAGGAAAAATATACATGTAGATATCCTACACAAAAATGTTATACTTTTCAGCAAAGGTGAATTCAAGTATGTCGAAAATGTGTCATATTTAGGCCTACAAGTTTAATAATTTTATAAAAGCAGTAAAATTTTTACGTTCCTTTATACCTGGTGAACTAATGTTTGCTTAGCTCACTTTTTCCAACAAGAAACTGATTCCATTTTCGTTTTCCATAATTTTTTTTTAAACCACAAGCGTTCTTCATTCAAGTAATCAATTTGTTGTACTAAACATACAATATTTTATTATTCGATGTCATAGAATGAGTGCCCCAAATGTTACTTGGTAAAAAGTTATGGAACTTTTCCAATTTTTATGGAGATTGCAATCTGTTGTCCAACATATTTTCATTTAATTTAAATGTAATAAATTTACTTTAGAAAAATGAATTCTTTTTTATCTTTATGAAAACCATTTATAAATCAAAGTTTTGCAGTATCACTTATCTTTTCATATACACCAAAACAATGTTCGATTTAAAGTTTAGCAGAATAAAGCCAATAAAAAATTTAATATCAATGCATTATTTCAAAATGGTTTAACATTATGTGAAACAACTTAGTTCTATTTATTTATTTATTTGTTTTCTAATATATTAATTAAATAGATAATGCAATAATAAAAGTTATTTTTTCATTTTTTTTTGAGTACATGAATTTTTGATTTTTTTTATTACGTCTTTGCACATTTTTTCGTCCACATTAAATAACTTTGTGCGTGAATAATATGTAATAGGTATTGGAAAAATCTTTCAAATCATTTTAATAAATGAACCTGTATGTTTTTGTATAATTAGGATTTTGGTGACTCCACAAGTCGTTACATCGACAAAAAAATATGTAAAGCAAAAGCACAAGTTTGTTCTTAAGCAACATTTTTTCAATTTTAAATTCGTAACATTTTAGCAAACCTCTGCACGATCAGCGTTGAAATTTTAATGAAGATTGATCGATAAAAAATGTATTCTAATGACTAAAAGTACGTTAAGCAGGGGTGTTCACATCGCTTTCGTGAATTTTATTTTTTTCAATTTCTGTTACACATAATTATAAATTACTAAATACCATTAACAAATCAATATTACAGATGGACAGAACACACTTGGATTAGCACATCTAATACATATTTAAAAACAATTTTGTCAAGTTCAGGAACATTGAATCTTGTTGGAAATAAGTACCAGAATTTCAATTCCACTTTAAGTTAAAATAACAATAATTTAAACATGTTCACATAATTGTCTCCAATCAAAATGACAGCTATCGCGACTTATTAAGGAAATTAAACATTCGGAAGACAGTATAATTTCGGGAAAAATAAAAATTTCCAGTTTAAATTAGTTACTTACAAAATTGTTCATAAAGAAATTAGATGCGATTACCTGTTGTAAACGATTATAATGTCATAAATACATTACTCCTACTTTTACAAGTAAAAAATCTATAATACTATAATTACTCATGAACATCTCACTCAATAAACGAAATAATAATATTCCATCGTGTCCACGGGAAAAAAGATAGTAAGTATGGAAGAAAGATCAACAAGACATCACACGTCTACGGAGTGAAATGGCTCTAAAATAACATTGTCAATGCATGGTTGATATTTAAGGCAATTCCATGTGTTTTTTTGTTTGTTATCCTTAACTACATTCTGGTAACGTTTAGTTGTAATTGATATATCGAAAAAATGCAGCTTACGCAGAGGACTTGTGTGTGTGTATTTATTAAGACGGCGCAATTTCGAATCAAAAGTCTATAATAATCATTGACAATATTTTCAGAGGCGTCTATTTAGATTAATTATTAGAGCCACCTCCACGAAAAAATTGCCTCTTTGTTAATCTCACTCTTTTTCTACTTTTTTTTAATTTTTTGTCTCTCAATGTATCACTCTCACTAACTTTTTATCTCGGAATATCTAGATTAGAAATTGGTACGTTGCTTTTTTTTTCTCATAGCGTAAATAAAAGGTATCGGTGAATTATCACAGCTGGCATCCAGAAATTTCGAGTATTGAAAATAACATGTCGGGGGGATTTTCTAGAGGCCTTCGGCAAGTTATATTTTTTTTGTTATTTTCTAGTATTTTTATTCGATTCACTTATTTCAGTTCGACAACTCATACGTCAAATCGAGCAAAATATTTGAGTACTAAATTCTCTTAAATACATTTTTACGTATTTTGTTTAAAAAAAAAAAGCTCTAGTTCATCGAACTGCTTAACGCGCGAACGAGTTGTAAAACTGAAATAACCGATACTTTTGTTTTGCGCGGTATACGTTAAGGTAATGTCTTTTTTTAAGTTTACGTGAATTAGAATGCTGTAATCGTTTTTAACGCTACCCGCTTTAATAATATAGTAATTAATCGTTACATAGTTTGTGTACTATATATAGCTGCTACGCCGATGATTCATGTACCTATTGAAAAAAACTAATTTTACAAAAAATTCTCTTCCCGATAATACAGTGGATTAATTTATAATTTTTTTTCTCACCATCCTTTCCAATATTTTCTACGTTATTCTATAACGCAACGACGAGCAAAAACTCTACATTTAATCAACGTTATCTCGGTATCAACACTATCGGCGTAACAGTATTCATTTTTTTTATCATTGTAATTACACATACAAAAATGAGTTTTTTTTAGAGTTCGCACGAGGTTCGTTTCTCTCTTATGTATCCTCTACGTACATTAAATATGCAGAGAAATAATAATCACAGATTTGCTTCGTCGCACAAGTCTTCGCTCAGCTATCGTAACGACGTTACCTTAGGAAAATTTATCTAGGACACTTGGATTTTTTGTGTGGATATTTTGACTTGGTTCTAGTCAGACGTTTTATCGACGAAGATATACCACCTCGCCTCTTATTTTTTTTTCTTCTTCTAACGTTTACATTTCTTTTTCATTCTACTTGGAAGTTAAAAGCGGAGAGTCGTTAATCAATAGAGATTCGTCTTGTAAATTTTAGTTTTACGTACTTTCTTCTTTTCAAAATACAAGATTGATTATGTAGCATTGACTGTCATACTGTTGATAAATGAAAAAAAAAACTTTTATGTCAACTCCCTCCGCAAGAAGACGTAATTTCTCAAAATAGTCTTGAAATCAACGAAAAGAAGTGTATAAAACCAAAAGAATTACCAATTAAAATGAAGACAAAAGTCCTAAAACTACAGAAATACTGACAAAGTAAAAAAAAAAAAAATTACACATGACAGAGTCATTGATTGAGATCATCATCAGCACTTTCGGTATAAACTTTTTTTTTCAATAAAGAATCTAAGTCTATGGCCCCGCGCTCTCGTATACCCATTAAGTGAGACGTTTTTATTTTTTATCAACAGATCAAGAAGATGATCGCACATCCCAACACACTAAGATAATATGATATGAGAAAGCGCGCAGGAAAGTTTGGCCGACTATTAGCCGAACGTTGCTCTGCTCGCAGAGTTTGAAAAAAAACCTCGCGCGAACTCTTATAATTATTATTATTATTTTTTATCCTTATACGTCGACGCTTTCTAATTAATTTCGTATGTCGTTATGTTAAAATATCTTTTTTTTTCTTTTTTTTTCTTCTGCTTGTCCATTGTTTCTACATCTTAACAATAAACCTATACACGCCGTTTTCTTTCACCGTTCAAAATACTTTTTTTTCTTGTTTTTTTTTTTTTTTTTTTTTGTGGAAGATTATCGCATTCTGAAGCTGTGTCTCGTATATCTGTCTCGCCAGAGCTTTTTTCGTAATGATCATTGATTCGAAGCGAAGTAACATTCACACGAGAGTCTCTCCTGCGTATTACGAAGAAAAACAAAAATTAATACTTTTTGTGCTTTGACGACACGCGTCGTCAAGTTTATATAAATAAAATGATTAGCCAGCAAAACAGATTATCACATAGCTTGAAAAGTAGAGAATAGAGACGTAGTTCAACGACCGTTTTAAAAAATTTTCAGATACTCGTAGCTTTATAATTTTTAAAGACGCGCATATAAGCGATGGCAAAAAATCGAAAAAATCTTCATTATAGATTCATTGTACTATGCTAAAGGAAGCAAGCGATCAACGATCCTCTTCACTCTTCCCTTATACATATATTGAAACTCCGCCTTTGGAATAGTAAATACGTAAAGTTTTGTCGGTGTTACTATAACAGATATGAACAAGCGGAGTACAAGCGAATTGATCGATCGCGATATATTCATATAATATAATTAATTCTTTTTTTTTGTTATTTTTCACAATACGTCTTTTGTTGGATTTTTTTTTTTTGGAATTCGATAAAAAAAATCGTGCGCAAAATTTACCAAATAAAAAAATCGTTCGACTTTCGGCTCCTCCAAAAAAAAAAAAAAAAAAACACTCGGGTCGATTAAATTCGTTACGAAAAAACCGCAGTTTTTTTTTATCATTTCAGTTTGAAATTCGAACGCACTGAACACACAATTATATATACGTACAACGAAAAACTCGTTCGCTCGCAAACATTTGAATTTCAAACTGACACACACACGCGCGTACACATATAGCAGTATCAGTCCCACAACACAACAAGTGAGTCCCGAAGATTCGATCGAACAATATATATACATGTATATCATATAAATCGAAACGAAAGCAAAAGTAAACGAACGGAAGAGAAGAAAAAGAAATAGAAAGAGAGAGAGAGACACCCTTTTTTATCGATCACAGTCTGTGTGTCGCTGTGGTGAGCTAGTTGCCGTTGCCAAGTGGAGGAGCTACCTGCAAGCTCAGCTCGTCGTTGTTGAACTTGATACCACCGCCTTCCTCTTCGGGACGTTCATCGATGGGTTCGAGTTGCTCGTCGATTCTCGTGAACGATTGTTCATCGTCCTCCTCGTCCTCTTCGTCTCCGTTGGTCGTCTGATCGGTGATGTTGAGCTGCTGCCTGACCGCGTCGGCCAAATTATCCCTGAGTATCGTGTCGGGTTGTCGTTCCCGCCACGTGTAAGGTACGAAGGTCATACGCACGATTGTGTAGAGCTTTCGGAAGCCCAGCTTCTTGTACAGACTCTGGCTCGCCTCGTTCTCCGGCCTTATCACTACGAAGGGTTTGTAACCATTCTCCGCCACTCGTTTCGTCAAGAACCTTCGAGGGAAGAAATGAGTTTTTTTTTTTGGTTAATCTTTACATCTCAGGGTAATTTGAGAAAAAGGAAACGACTTTTGAATTAGAATTTTGAGTGCCTAGAAAATTCAAGGATCGTAAAAAACTTGAAGCTTTTTTTAAGGAAACTGCCGTACTTTTATCCGGCAATTTTGAGCTTAAGTAAAAACTAAATTTAAAAAAACTACTTCAAAATTCACCACCTCACTTTTTCGAAAACAATGTTACCACAAAAAAAACCACGAATTTAAAAATACATTAAAAAGTATAAATTTTACCTTAGAAAAGGGAAAATATACGTGCTGTAATACACACGTGCTACCAACCTCGATGATTGGTATCTTGCGGTTTTTCGCGCGGGGATCGATATTTCGGGCAAAACGTCGTCGTCGTCGGAATAATTTACCTTGCCAATTTGGTGCCGTAGCCCTTTCTTCGAAACTCGGGTTTGGTCTGCATGGAGAACATGGCGCCATAATACGATTGAACCATCCACGCGGCTAGGCTACCGTTGGCGAACACACCCGCGGCCGACAGATTTTTTATAAGGCGCTGAAACAGCTCGTGACACTCCATGTCGTTGGCTGGATACAACTCGTGGATACCCTCCGCGTGCTCCGCTCTCAATGGCAATACCTGGCGTTATTTTTATCGTCGTTATTATTATTATTATTATTATTATTGTTGTTGTTATATATATCGTTTTCAGTTTCCATTCAATTCCGTGAGCTTTTGTTCGCGCACAGAAGTTTGCTGGATGACGATTATAACGTTCTCTCTCTCTCTTTCTGGGTAATCCCTTTGTGTGTACGTCAAAGCCAATTTCTCGCGAACAAAAGCTCGAGCAAAAAGTAAAAAAAAAATTAATCTATAAGGTAAATTTTGAACAGTTCCTCACTGTAGTAAGTCCGCGAAGAAGAAAATAATAATAATAATAATAATAAAAACACACGACAAAACTCTACTTACTGTAACGCACATGTCGTTCTCGTGAAAAGAACTGACCTGAACGTCCACGTCGCCGATGATTTCGTCGTCGGGCAGTTGCTCGGTGTTCTCAGGCTCGTCGCATGCCCAAACGTCGCCGAGTACCCGCTCGACGCTACCTCGACCCTCGTACAAACGCATCAATTCTTCAGCGATGTCCGAGTGCACGAAGTTTATGTACAGCGGTTCGTTCCAATTCAGCAGCACGTCCTCGTCGCGCAGCGACTCCAGACACTCGAGACGCGAGTTCGGACAGAACACACCTACGCTCTCGTACAGTAAGCCGTGGCACTGTGGGGGCAAAATTAAATTAAATTAAATTAAATTAATGTTGGTGGCATGTTTGTTCTTCTTTTTTTTTGTGATTCGTTGAACCGATACGCTTTTTTTAATATGCGTATGTCGCTAACAACTGTTTCAATTGCAATATTCCATTTCGCAGAAACGCAGCGCTTCTACACGCTTTATACAATATCGGAATAGTTTGAAAGCTCGAGCACGTTGTTTCGACGTACCTACATTAAAATATCATGAATATGCGGTGATGCGAGTGTATTGCTTGAAAATCACGACAACAAAGGACCGAGATAATAAATATATATCTGAATTCGAACGCTCGTACGCAAAGTTTGTCTTTATTTATCGCTTTTAGTTCGCTTCTGCTGCTACTCGCGCGCGGCGCTAAAACTCAATATATATTCAGAAGAAAAGCTTCTCGCATAAAAGTGAAAAATACTCTCTCTCTCTCTTTTTTTTAAACTGATTGGTTTTATAAATCAATCGAATTTACGACGTTAAAAAAAACTCTTTTTTTTTTTTAATTTAAAAGTCAACGAGAAATAAATTGATTGATGAATTTTCCGCGCGCGTGTGTGTGTTATTCGCGCTACGGTATACATCACAAATCCACGCTTCAAATCTCGCGCGGAAAGTGGAACGATGGCTTGAAGCGTCTAATTTTAAAGCTCGAACTTTTTAATCTCGTGAAAAGTTACCCTCCTCCCCCCGACATCTCGTTTATCCGCGGCTAAGATTGATTATAATATTCCACTGGGGTTCAAACTACTCGATAATATTATACGGGCTTTTCTCAGAACAGAGAGAGTCCATCAAAATCTATACGTATATCTTATCATAAAATCGATAGATTTGTCCCGGAATAAAGTTCGCGCCTTCGTGTTTACATTTGGAATGATTTATTTTATTCATAGAAAAATTTTTTCATATTACGTTATTGAAATTCACGTGAGAATTTATCTTCTTTTTCGCTATCTATTGGCAAGAGTTTTCGTCTAACATAGTTATACCTACCAATAATCCGAGTAATAAATTCAAGTAATCTACAGCACTACAATTACAGAAAAATCCAATTAAATTATGATTTAATAGAGCCATTTCCTAAAATATAGCGTTGCACAGTTTCATTAGTCAGACTAAATAGATTAATCCTCGGTAGTTTAATTCTGTCACCGTCAAAAAAACATTGAATTTCCATTAAGCAATCTCGCGCTTGAAGCGAAATGTCAATCTAACCAGCGCGGAGACAGAATTAAACTGCAAAGTTCAAAAGAGAGTTGGTAAATAGAACGAGAGTCGCGTCAGCGGTTGACAAAAAAGCTAATCCGTTTCAGAGATTAACAGTAGCGGAGGCAATGGAACAGAAAAAAAAAGAGAGAGTAACAGATATATATACACAAGCCCGAAAATTGCGAGTCGATATCTTAGTGTGCACGGAGGCGCTGTGATAACGGGAGACAGGAAAGTCAATAGCAATATCCTCCCGTGGAGATTTTCTCGTCTCTCTCTGTCGGTGAAACGCGACGACCTTCTTGTGACGCGCTGCTTTGTGTATTGCCAGAGGGACGTAATACACGTGGATAAACTGAACGTTCTTCGTGTTCTCTTGACTGTGATTTCAATACTTTGTCTTCTTATATATTTCGTTATAATTGTTTTCGTTGCCTTTGTAGCATTTGATTGTCCTTGACGGTCACGTTCTACGGCGAAAAATTTAGCATATCCGAGAGGATTACAGCTTATTCTTATCCGGGAAGAGCTGAGATTATGCGAAATCCGATTTAAACCTCGAAAAATTGCATTAGAAAACCTATAAACAAGTCATAACTTTAGTGCGGCATTAACGTCCGACTAAAGTCTGGTATAATCTACTTACGCGGCTGGAATTACTTAAACGTTGGACTTTTATTGAAACAATCTTTTACCGCAACTAACATTTATTCAAATTACACCGTTGGGAGGGTAGATTTAACAAAAGCCATTTTGCGAGATAAATTGAGGTAATTCGAGAAAAAAAAATTAAAGGTTTATCTTCGTCGTCACGTTGAAAGCTGCAGGTAAGTACATACACATGTAAAACAATGCCAAATACGTTTGAAACATTTAGAAGCGCATACTATATAGAGTCTCTATCCTCTAACGGTGTACTGTTGAATCTCTCCTTGGCTCGCAAGTTAAACAATGCGCAAGGTTGCTTCCTCGAATTTCGTCCGAATGAATTTAACAGTGGTATATGAACAAGTGACAAGCTCGTGCTGAAGCGAAGCTTGAAAGCGCGCCGACTATGCCCTCGAGTTTCCTACTAATAAAGTTCCAAAGTTTTAGGTAGCGAAGCTATATCAGCTGGGCGGCTCATAAGAATGCAACCGAGTAGGTTGGAAAATTGCTGAACGAAAAGTCCGAGTGAGTTATACTCGATTTTGGGAAATAAGTTTGTTTGCAATCGATTTTTTCAAGGATAGATGTTATTCGAAAGTATAAGTTGTTATTTAAATCGGAAAATGCGTTTTTTCTGCTTCTAGATAAACATTAATATTAAAAAAATCATTTATTATCATTGGAATAAAGTCCTGATCTAATTACATAATTCTGAAACATGAAAAAATTTCATACCGTTCGTAGATAGTCGTTAATTATTAATTTAAAGAACTAATTTTACTCACAGCCTTTGTGGGTATTATCTTGGCTAAATCAATTATTAAAGGAAACGTTCTCAAAGTACGGTATCTTCGATCTAATCATCTTATTATCAGAAGTGGTTTTCTTCTTTTCATCATCTTTATGTCAAAAACTCTTTTCCTCTCAATTAATGTAGTTAAAAGCAAGTTACTTTTCTTTATGGATTGTAGTAAACTATATGAATATCTTGTATAATTAAAAAGTTTTCTCAAATACAGTAAATGTGTATATCTGCTTTAATTTCATTTTCTCTAGGAAACAAACTTTTTTACATTTTTGCCCAATTATTCTGCTTTGCAAAGTTTAAACGAACTCTTTGTAATGGCAAAAAGTACTTCATAAATTGCTTTTTATTCCGCCTCGTTGGAAGCACAATTTTAACATCACCACAGCGATTTCCACAATTATTTTTCCTTTTATTCCAAATCATTATTAAATAATTCAGTGCCATTTTTCAACGAATTCTAAAAAAAAAATTACAATATAAACATTGAAAATAAATAAAAAGATTATAGAAAACCAAAAAAAAAATCCAATAAATCAATTCGAAGAAAATAAAATTTGATTGATTTACTCAGCATTGAGCAATTGGCAGCAATTCAAAAAGTTACGCGTTCGTTTGGAACAATTTTAAGGGCATTTTAACGAAAATTTCAAAATCCAAGCAAAAAACTTAATTGCAAGTTATGGCACTGCGTAAAGAAAATACGTACAAAATTCTCTTCCAAACCACATTTCATGATCGACAATGAAAAATGTTGGCGTAATGCTGTATCGAGATAAAAAAAACAACAGAACTCTCTTGGAGAAGAAAAAAAAAGCTCTCGAAAGAAAAAAAAAAACACGACCGCTAATTGAAAGACAACTTCGTCAACTCACGTCTCGCAGGTTTAAGAAAAACACAGCAGCACACAATAAAAAAATGAAATAAAAGCACAAGCGGAAATCCTGCAGATCCGCGAGGGTATAAGAACCAACAAGGTCCAAGGACAAAAGCCCCGAGAGAAAATCAAAGCTCCCTGGGAGAAAAGCTCGAAAAAAAGAAGAAGAAGAACGAACGATTAAAAATCGAGAAAAAGAGTGTGTTTGAGTAAAGAAAAAAAAAAACGCGAAGAAGGTGAAGAAGAAATCGAGAGTGCGTTCGAGGGCGCGCATGCGGAGCCTTGGCTCATTGCCAAAAAGCTCAGAAATATATATAGTTATGCATAGAGGTATAAGGGACCTTCTCTTTCCCTCCGGATGCATTGTGCACTTCGCGATACCGCGAATTTACGTACATACGTGCTCGCTCGACCGAATGATCCCTCCCCCCATTTTTTGACAGCGCAGTGTTTTCATAAGGCAACTCGCTCGGAACAGAAATTATATACTCGTTCCTCTCACGATACAACGATAAGGCTTAGCATCCAATATGTACGTAAAATCGATTTCGAATGTCAGAGTCTCGTGTCGTTCTCTCTCTCGCGAAAGTGCTTTTATATTTTTTTGCAAAAAAAAAAAGTGATTTTTCGTTTTATCGAGAAAAAAAACCAAGGAGGGAGTGATATTGGAATATGATTTCTTCTTTTTCTTTTCGTCGCTCGCATTTCTACGGCTACGAAAAAAAAGGATTTCGCTGTCGTTAGAATATATACCAACTCGTCGTTCGTATCTCTAATCCGTCATGAAAGCATTTGCGGCTGAGCTGGCAGTGAATCTCGGATAAGTATACGGTCACAGGGGACGTGGAGCTTTTGTCGTGGCGCGCAACTCGTGCGAGCTGCTGGGAATTACGTTTTTTTTTTCATCGCCAACTGTACTATTCAATTCGACGCTGTCACTGCTCGAGTTTTCTGGTTACGTCGATTTGCCCTTTTCTACGTCGTAATTATCTGGTTTGCGGTCGCAAAGTACACCTTTCGTTAAAACTATTGAAATTTGCAGTGTAAAAGACGTGTAAACTTACTATGAAGGTAAAATGAAATCAACTTTGGAAATCAATAAGTACTAGGCAACCATAAATTCTACTGAAAAGTTTATTAAAGAACAAAAAGAACTTTTATCGTTTTTATGAGAAAAGTTGGTTAAATTTTTTTTTTAACTGGTGTAGATTCTTCTCTTGTTCTTTCTTTCTAACTTTGATCCGAGGTAGCCATATATGAACACGCATTAAAAGCTCAGAAAGTTTGTATTTCATTTTTTAACGAAAAAAATGTACATAACGCCGACCTACTTATTTTAGTCTAAAAATCTCAAACCATTTATATATTTTTTACTTCGAAGTATATAAAAGTGTCGTCTTCATAAAATGTGTAATGGAGCGACCAAAATAATCTGTCTCGTGAAATTCCCGGTGAATTGCATCATCAAACTGGAGTTCAAACAAGATTGTTAAATGATATTACGGTATATCTCGCTACCCTGCAATTAGCGTTTGTTAGTGCGGTTAAAACACGCAATCAAGAAAAAAGTTTTTTCGTTTTTGGAGTTGCAAATGTCATTTAATTTTTTTTTCAGAACTGCATGCAATTTGATTTCTAATTAAATTTGCTAATCCACGTCTCCGATGTATACGAAGTCATTTATTCGACGTTGCATCCCTCCCGAAGAGTTGAATTCCCAAGAGTGTTCAAAATTCAAAGTTTCAGTAAACTATATACGCAAATAAAATATCGATCGAAAGTAAATTCAACCTTACCCCTCCAAAGCGACAAAAATATGTCCTTTTTGCGCAAATTAAACGTGAAATGGATTAATTAGTTTTTTACCCGAATAATCTGGGAATCATCAGAATAGTAAGTATACACGGAGATAGAGAAAGAAAAGTTTCGCGAAGGACAATGGAGCGAGTGATAAGTCACAGTCGTAGTTCCGAGGATTGGCAATTTGCCTTTCCAGAAAGTTGAGTTTCTTCTTCTTTGCACAACCTTTTTCCCTTTTTCATTTTTTCTCTCCCTCTCATTTTGATATATAAGAAAGAAATCAAAGAGAAGCAGAAATAAAATTTTTTTTTGCTTTTTGGACGTTTATCAAAAAGCTCATTTACTAGCGGTCGAACAGTCATGTATATACATTCTTTAATATTCCACAACAAAACTTTCATAAAAAAAATTCCTTTTTGGCTTCCATTTCGTTTCGCTTTTATTTTTTTTTTCGAAAAAATTTTTTAATAAAGCAGCATGGCATGTCAGCTCGTAATTACAAATTTCATTTGAGATACGCGTCGTAAATTAAAAAAAGCAGCTGCGTCGCGAAAAGTATATTAACATTTTCGCACAGAAGTGTATATGTAATTTGCACTTGAAAATTAAAATAAACAGATGCAATGAATCTTTCGCTGACGCACGACTGCCGTCCAATAAACCCACCTTACACTAATATATATCGCACAAATTAGCATCATTAATCAAACTGTCTCGTACAACGCAGTCCAATAACAACGATGGACCATTGATCCGAATAAACGAGCGTTTCCTCCCAGTAAACAAAAAAAAACGCACGAGCGATCTCGCGGCAGTTGAGTAATTATCCCGTCTAGTATTTCACATACACCGAAAGAGAGATAGACAAAACTCACCGAGAGCGTCATCCCGGGAAAATGGAGGCACACAGGAACATCTGGCCAGTCATTGGCTACGTAGAAGTGGAACTCCCACACCTTGTTGCGGATGTAGGTCAGGAGGGTCTGGTGAAACTGCAAAAAAAAAAAGAAAGAAAAGAAGGAAAAATTACAAATTGAGATTATGCACGTGGATCGTTTAAACGACCTATATATTCATTTTATTTCCACGCGTCTGCGACGATGAAAGAAACCTTCTTCTTCTTCTTTTCACCCCCTTCCCTTTCCCTCGCCGAGTCTTTAAGAAGAGAAAAATATGCCGCGCGGCTAAAAGAACCGCGATAGCTTTTTTTTTTCCTCCTCTTCGAGAAAGAAACAGCCGAGGCCAAAAAGCTCTATGATGTAGTCGAAAGCTTGAATCGCGAAGTTCTTTTTTTTTGGAACTAGTCATTTCCCAGCGTAATGTGTTGGAGATTGAGTACCGAGAGCTTTGTTTGCCTCGCTCTTTCTTTTTCTCGATCAATCATATTTTTTCTCTCTCTCTCTCTCTATACTTCCTTTTTAGAGCGGCCAATTTTTTTTTCCTCATCCTACCCCTGTGTTTTTTTTTCTGAAAAATCTCCTTTGTACTAGCGAGCGAGATAACGCCATTAATTTCGTTTCACAAAGCAGCAGTAGCACGTCTGAAAACCTGCGAGAGACACACTCGGTAATAATGTTAATCAACGCGCTCTCTTTTTAATGCAAATGTACTTTATCCTCTTTGTGTAATTTTCTCCTTTATCGTTATAAGGTGTATTAGAGACAACCATTTAGACGGAGATTACAAGGGAGAAGATTGGCTTAACAGTTGGTTGGTAAAATTAAACTTCGTCCGTATACACCAAGTTTGTAAAAAAAAAAGAAAAAAAAATCTCAAACCGTGTTACTCCGAGCAAAATAGTTCGAATCGTTGAAGAAAATTGCACTTAATGGGAAATAGACTCGCGCACACGTGTACTTTATTAAACCCGCTGTTGCGACCTAGAAAATATCTTATGAATTTTAAAATTGAACTCGACGAACGAATATATCTCTGTCTCTCGCGTGAACGCACGCAACAGAACGCGACAGATTCACAAAACGTTCAAGGCAATCAATCATTGCACATATGTTATAAAGGATAAAAGCTCGCGACCCGTAAAGACGAGCAAACTCGATAAAAAATTATCAAACAGTCACGCAATTTCGTATCTGCATGATTAATAAAAAATAAAACATTAAATGCTAAACAAAAAGAGAACTCATGGATATAATACGTGTAATTTAGCGTGTTCGAGTCGAATCAATGGAAATGGCGTGCAAAGAAGCGAGGTGGGATTAATAGCCGAGTTTGCCGGCGGCGCCGCAGTGAGGATTTTCGTCGCCGCCGCTGCCGAATGAAAATAAATTCGCCGCCGATGTAAGTAACGAAGAGAGCGTGCGAGCGGTCAAGGTCACCTGCGCGCGAAGGTAAAATCGAAAGCTTCATAATGTCGTTGGACTTTTGCATGCTGCAGCGGCGCCTTTTTTTTTTCTTCTTCTTGACTTTTAGACGCCGAAAGAAAGTTATCATCACACGTGCGCCGCAGCGTCAAATATGCCCCTTTTTTTATTTTGTCCGCTCGAGCAAACGAGGTCGTTTTTCGTTGTTTTGTCTCACTCTCTTTTTTTTTTAAACGTCGATTTTTAGTTTGAAGGACTGCGAGGTGAATCGTCGTGGATTGATAGGGGTATTTTGATTGTAACGGATGGTTCGATTTTTCTCTATCTATTTCCAGCGAATTGCCAGCGATTGATCGATATACATGCAGTCATTTCCGCGTGTGTGACGTTTCTGTTTCGGAAATGAGTATACACATCTATTTTAGCTATATCTGTGTCAAACGATTTTCGACAATCTCGTCGATCGATAATACTTCACCCTCTTTTTTTTTTTGTTAAACTTCAAATGTATACGGATAAAATTGTTTTGTCCCATTTGTCGTGTCATTTTCTGTCATTCAAAAAAAATATCTAATCTTCATTAGACTAATGGCTTCGCAAGAACGGCTGTCAATTTTTCGTCGCGACCTTGTTTGTCAATTTTTTTTAGCAAACTCACACACACGCTGCAGTATATTATTCGCGCACGTGTAAATTAAATGTAAATGATTTCGTGCAAACTATCGAATAAAAAGAGTATACTTTTATCAGCGCGTGTGTCGCGGTCGTACAAAAGAAAAAAAATTCCCAGCACGTAAGTTGAATAAAAAATTTTCGGTGAAAACTCCGCAACTAACGTTCAAGGATCCTCGCGCGCAACGAAAAAAAAGGAAAAAAGTAGTAGTGTACAAGTGATATGTGGTTTTTTTTTCGTAAAGGTTAAGAAGAAGAAAAAAAAGTAAAAGTGCGCGCTCTCTCGTCGATCAATCTGTTGCAAAATTCAGTTGCAGCTCCGCGCGGCGCTCGCAGGTTAAATCGTAATAAGCGCCGCCGCGCGAAGGTAGTATATACTTACAGGATTATTTTCGTATTTCGCTAGCGTGGGACATTATGCGCAAGAAAAACGTAACCCACACACATACACGTTAGTAACCTTGACCCTAAGCCCGCGGCGCGCGTCAGTTCAAGATCGTGTGTTGCACGAGAGAACTCCCGCGCACTATTTCTCTCGACTCTGCGAAAATCCGCAACGTCCTAAACAATTCTCATCAATCTTTTTTTTTTTTGGGGTTCACACACGTCGTATTTTATTTTTTTTCGGTACGCAACTGCGGCCTCTCTCTCTCTTTATCGATATGCGCTGCACGTGTCGTCTCTGTTGTACGAAATTTCCGGACTTTCGCGATATATATATTGACAATGCAGGCTTTTCATGAAATTTTTCATGCGCAAACGTTTGGGAGCGAAGTATCAACAAAATTTTTAATGAGTATGTACCTACACATATTGATGTACCCTTGGCCTAGAGCTTCATTTTTCAAAACGTTAATTCTTTAAGAGGGTTTGCCGGAAATTTCTTTTTTCACTCGTGCACACGTGCGCGCGGGAAATCAATTTCGTCTTTATTACTTACACCTGACTTCTTATCTTTATTTAAATAGGCAATTCAATGTGATTTCCCATGTTAGATTGGAGGACGCGGAAGGAAAGTATTTCAAGCGTTTTTCCTTTTTTATAATAGCACTGCATTCGTGTTACATGTTTTTTTCTCGCAAGGACGTATAACGGGAGAATATTTATGTTTTTTTATTGCTTTTATAGCGTCGCGAGAACACAATAATGAAAAAAGCAATTTCACGCAAATCGATACTGTATAAGCTTTCATAACTTTCTTTTTCAAATCGAATCATTAATTGAATTCTGAATGAAAAATATTTCCTATTGACAAGTAAATGTGAATTTTTACCGTTCGTATCAAAATAAATGTTTTCACGCATGCAGCAAAGGCAATTTAACCTTAATCCGTAATCGCTCGCTATATTTTTCAAATTTCAATAAAAAAACCATTGAAATCTTTTCAATAGCACGTGTAGCGGCACATACGCGAAGGGCGTACATAGAGATTTGATGAAATAAATTCCTTGAGTTGCGCGTTCCTTTCGCATTGCCGACTGATGAAAAGCGCGCTGCTTCTCGTCGGCTGGCTCGCGAAGAGTAAAAAAGGGAAAAACATTTCAATTAGTCGCGAGTGACGCAACAATTAGGAAAAGAAATAGATTCGGCCTTGAACTTTCAAATTGAATCTTGACTCGATAGCGCAAACTCTCGTATACGTATATATAACGAGCACGCGTCTCGAGAGAACACAATCATTTCCATTTTATTAAGCTCGACACGTTTCCATACAAATCGATCAAGCAATGCAATATGCATGATGGTAACGAAAAAAAAGGGAGTTTTTATTTTCGGTGGAGACCTTTAATTTTGCAATGTTACGAGAATGAAAAAAAAAAGACCGAAGTAAATTATTAGAGAGAAACTTCGTATCGATCCGAGGCTGAGCGTGTACTAAACGTTTCGTTATACGTATGGACATTCTTTTTTTTTTTGTCTCAACCTTGCGATATTAAAACGTGGGTGGTATTTTAAAGCCTGCTGGAAAGTTCAATTTGAACGGTAACGACTTGATCAAAGTCGGTGATTGAGTTCGTTTGTATATTCGCGCTAATATCGCTTTTTCGTCATCTACGTGCATTACGAAAGTTTTGCTCGATCTGAGTAATAGCCACGTTCGCAAATTGAATTGAAAGTGAACCGAGTAATAAACTTTTTGGTTGCTACTATATTTATCTCTTCGTTCGTTCGAGGAAACACGATTATTTTGCGAAATTTGTGCGTTCGATATATTTACCAGTGAGTCGCCAACGTTCGTGATTCGAACGACAATTTTAATCATTGGAGCTTTATACCAAACTCGATATTTTTTTTTACCGGGCAGTTAATTAATGACATGTTAATCTCGTGATTTATCGGGGGTTCGTGTAAATTTGCTGTATTGTGTCGTGATCAGCAAGAGTAAAGAAAATTTATTCACTTTTTTTTTGAAAGTACACGCTCTTTTTTAATGTGCGAAGAATAATCATGATGCGAGATTTTTTTGCGGGTAAATGAATTTTATACGAAATATTTCAACATAAATATTCAAATAAACGTACATTTACGTTAACAATCAAATAAATGACATGACATTAATGCGAAAATTAAATTATTCCTGTGCAATAAAAAATTTCAACACGAACGCTCGGCGTTGAAAAAAAAGTAAGTAGTAATATCAAAAATTAGTCAGACATAAAATACAATTAAACTCTCACGCGACGCAGTCAACTTTCCCTATCTCGATCTATATGATTTTCCGACATAATATTCAAATTTAGTAATTCGACCCAGTTTCGAGTTTCGCATAAATGTACGTGAAAGTTTCTTCAAGAGCAAGAGTATAAGCCAGTGAATAAACTAAACATGTTAACGAGCGCCCGCGCGGCATTATGTCACGTTGTCATATGTGCATTAACCTAATACGATTTATTAATTTTTCAAAAAAAAAACGAGCTTCTTAATTATGTAGGGAGGGAAAACTTTTTGCGATATATTGATCAGCGCTAATTGCTTAATAAGAGTTGATGTACACATGTGCTTCTAGTCGATTGGATATACATATATAGTAATAACTGATAGCATCACTTTGAAAGTTTATTTGACTTCGTGGACAGTCTCTAACTAACCAAAAGTTTTTCGAGTGCCAAAATCAAAGTACAAAGAAAGAGTGTAGAAGTGTTAATAAACTAAAGTGCAACATTTACGCGAAGCGACCGAGGTAATAAACGTAAGTGGTAGCTCGGGTCTTTGTGTTTTGTGTAGCTAATGGAGCTCAATTGTGCTCTGCGAGAAAGAGAGAGAGAGAGAGTGGGTAAGGTGAGGAAAGAATTTTCGCAAGAGGATATACTTACTTTGAGAGACTCGGGCAGGTAAGTGGCGAGGAAGTCCAGGAGTTGAGGCAATTCGTCAGCGGCGAGCAGTCGAAAGTTACGGCCCCTTTCCAACGCCTCCGGGCATTCCATACTGAAAAACATTCATACAGTTTAATTATAGATCTTTATTGTGAGTCAATTAACAATTAATATCAATGGGTTAATTTTATAACGGCTTAAAATAAATTGCACGTTTCATGGAAACGCGCGTTTATTCAATAAATATCGTTCATTTTATTGAATACCTGCCGTTGAATGAAAATCGACGAAAATAACTTTATATATTGACGTGTAAAATAAAACAATTTCTTTTATTATTGAAAAACCGCCATTCAATCAGTGTATGCGTGGGAAACCGTTTCAAGTATAAACTTTTATTTTCTTTTGCGTTCTTTTTCAACAAATCAATCGAACTTTCAATTAAAAAATGACGATCCAGCTATGAATAGCGAATAATACACGAATTTTGCAAGTTTTTCGAAAATTTCGACGTTCGAAAAGTTGACGAATTTTGGTGTGAATAACGTTATTATTGTGAAAAATTCATCAATATACTCTTTTTTTTAGTAAAAGTAATATATTTTTACATATTCATAATTGTTTATAAAGTTGCTATATGTTAAAAATTAAATTTTTCATGAATATAAGTTAATTGAACTATAAAACAATAACGTAGCAAATCAAATAAAATTTAAATTTTTAATAATTGAATAATACATAAATTAAACTTTGTCAAGCGTACTTTTTCTATATTTTTAGTTAAATCTGGAAAAAGAATTGTTCGGCATTAACTTTCTTAAATAATTTTTAATTAAATCAGAATTGAAAGTAGACTTTACACAGTCTTCAGTTATAATCGGATAAGAATAGCTTTGCATCGCAGGTAATAAGTCTGCACAATCAGAGGCTGACGTTAGCGGGGATTAAATATCCGTCGGACGATATCGACGCCTCAGCGAGAAAGTTAAATCAAGAGTTCGATGGAAAAAAAATCTCGTTACGAGCCAATATGAAAGAACGAGTAGCACAAGGATAAAAATATACAAAAGAAAGTTATAATAATTTCCTTTCGATGGTACCTTATATAATTCAATTGTACCGATGGTATATAAATTGCTCATTGACACGAAAAAACATTCAATAATTCGAGATAATTTGCCGTTCAATTTGTATAGAACCAGCGACGGAATTCAATGCTCATTCTACAATTTGAATATCCAATTATCAACGATGAATACACACAAAGAAGTGTCTTTGAAAAGACAATTTGAAATACGCCAATGGCTTTCGCGTTTTTAAAGAACTGTAACTCCAAGAAATCGTCATTTTCATAATCTTCGACGCCGCGCGAGAATATAATTTGCAAGTATAAAAGTCAAAAAGTTGCTCATCAAGAGAGCTTAAAAGCAATTCTAAGAGCGCACGAAATCATCAAGAATTCAGGCCACAGAGTGCAGGTACGCTATACATAGTGGTGAGTTCGGGGAATTGGCAGCCTCGCGCTCAGAGAGAGAGGGAGAGAGAGAGATTCTTTGAAGTTTATAGTTCGTCAGTAGTACAAGTCCGCGTGCGCCGAGGCGTAGTCATTCCAACGATAGATAGATAGAGAGAGAGAGAGAGAGAGAGAGAGAGAGAGATATCGATGCCGGTTAGACACAATTATTCAAATTTCCGCAAAGTCAGACTCTCAATGTATATACATAGTTGAGTTCCTCTGTCTGTCTGTATATAACATCGATAATTCAGATGGTCTCTCTCTCCCATTTATAAACTCCCGATGCGCACTTTGCGATCGAGCTCGCGTTACTCGATAGTGTATACTTCTAGATAGTTACTTCTCGATTACCGGTTTCAATTAAACTTTGATGCAAGATTCACGCTTGATTTGATTCAATGCACTGCGCAATCAAAACTTTACGATTCGTGCATAATTACGCGTATGATATTTCATTAGCGGAAATTGTCATTCACTCGAAGTAATTTACGAAGAAAATGTTTTAGGCGCGAAATTCGGGTGTTTACCGACGAAAGCTCAACGAGAGAATCAACGCTTGGAGGGGAAAGCTTTTATCTCGCGGCGTATAGCATCGTTATTTACCGGGTCGAAAGCGCGGTGGCTTAATCCTATTGACAAGGGACAGCCCACTGCACTCGATACTTTCATCCTGTTATAGCTGTCTCTCTCTCTCTCTCTCTTTCGACGTGCGTACTGACATTGTTCTCTTGACTCGTACACACACATACACACACATACTCTCGACTGTCACAATAATCCACAGGTGAACTCGGGCTTAATTAGATTCTAGTCTATGTATTTCCCAAAACAAATAGCTGGACATTCGACTGGATGATATTTTCGAGGGATTAAAATTTTTGTTTTTGATTTTTTTTTGACAATGTTTGTTGTGTTGAGCTGAATTTTGTATATACCACTCGAATTCGTTCGTATCGAAATTGTATATAGATCGCGCGAAATCGAATTCGCACAGTTTGCAATTGCAATCTGCAATCTGTGCGTGAAGTGCGGTGGTTAGTCGTTGACAGTCTATTAAGTTTTCTCGTGTGCGAAATTGTCGTTTGCTTCGCGTGAAAAGTTTTCTGTTCGACGTTCGATGATATAATCTCGTTAAGCAACAACAATTTTACGGATTCGTAAGCTAAAAATTTTTATAAAATTATAAAAGTATATTTTTACCCTTGTTGAAACTAAAAGTATATCGAGTTTCGAAATGAAGTTTGCCGGAGCGCAAAATGTATTGCGAGGTCGTTACAAAGTAAACTCGTAACAAAAGGCAACTTTGTAATTAGCTGAAAGGTATCAAAATTACAAAGCGTGTGAGCATTAACACAGGCGAGGAAAACGTTTTATTTCAACGCAATTTGAGCTGCGAAATACAATGAACTGTCGGGCAAAATTACGTTTGACCAGGCGAACAATAGGTCAAATTGGTTTTGACTCGCAAAGCATCATTGTAGTCGATCAATACCCTCGACAACAATGACTTTAATAAAGCAGTATAATACGCACGGAAAAAAAATTATATATTTCAAGCAACCACGAAAATACGATTGACAAGATGTCTCTTATCTCGGGTTACAAATTTCGCGCGTGAATTCTCCATCGCTCGAGACATTAATTACAGCGTGATAAAGATACGCTGTGAAACCTCGTAAATTACGATAACGAGGTCTCGTGCCGTCGCGTGATTTTCCGGATTAAGAAGCCAAATGTACAAGTGCGAGATGACATTAAGATAAACGCACTCCTCTCGTGCCGGATGAGTAAAATGAGGCTTGGGAAAATGCGTGAATGAGATTGAAAAGCCAAGATATAACGCGATTAATTATACCCACGTTTATTTCATTTAACACCAAGCTCGTGCTTTGACCTTATACGAGGCGTGATAAAAGCTGCGTTAATTGCGTCCTTTTAGACAAAAAAAAAAAGAGTGTAAACGAGTCGAGCGTTTTTACGAGGGTGACGGTGCTGCTTTTTTTTTCGTAGTAAACAAATTTACAAAGTTTTTTTTACTCGACCGTTACCACACAAGTGTTTACAGCTATATGAGGAATTCCTAAAAAAAAAAGTTTAACAATTCGGTACCGTTTGGAAATGTTTTCAAATTGGTTACACGCTCTCGGTCGAACCATTTTTACATAGTACTTGACATATAGAATCAAAAAATAACTTGTGCCCATTTCCGAACCTGCGTGTGACAAACCTTTCGCCTGCATTTAGAAGCTTTAAAAATAATCGAAAAAAAAGAATGTAATTTTCCATGGTTTTTTTTTAATTTTATAGAAAACGAAAAACGATAGCGTTAATCTGACTTCAGAATCGAATTCTACGGCTCAAAATACATCGAAAACCATATTTCGTTTTTTATTTCTACTCGCAATTCCGGTCCTTGTAGAACTTTTTAAATCCCACACCAACGCATAAAAAATCAAAACTATGCAATTTTGACACGTTTAATGAAATTTTCGTGTATTCAGAGCTCTACAGGGACTACAGGGGTCGAAATTCCAAATAGAAAAAAAAACAAAGTGTGGATTTCGACATATTTTGAGCCGTAAAATTAGATTCTGAAGTCAGATTAACGCTATCATTTCTCGTTTTTTATTGAATTTCAAAAAACCATAAAAAAACCACAAAAACGCAGATTGTTGTTTTTATCGATGTCAGTTTCCACTTGATTTTAACACTGTCACAAGCAAAAAAGGGGTAGTCACGTGAAAGGAGAGGATGGGCAAGAGTATTACGAATCTTTTGATGCCCCGTAGATCTACGTGCCCCTAAAATTGAGAAAGTGCACGCAGTTTGAACATTTAAAGAAAATGGTGCCGAATTGTTAAACTTTTTTTATGAAACCGCTCATATTTCGCTTTCACTTTCATTAGTATTAACCTGTCAAAACAAGCACGGTTCACCCGTTAGACCCGAAGATCTAAAGGAATTAATATTTCCTTCCCTAAAAATAAAAAATTAAGCTCGATCCACACAAAGGTAGAAGGACGTATACAGCATTAGCAGGGCAATTATCGATCGATTGCTTGCCTGCTATTCCACGTGTGCGAGCGAGATTGGTGTTTGTATGTGCGCGTATGTATTAAACATAACTCCCCTTAAGGGCTCCCTATACGTATACTTTGTTTTCCTTTTCTTTTCGTATTCACGTGTCTACGCACGCGCGAGCACCGTAACTGAGAAGGATACCTTAACTTTCCAGGGGCTTTTCATCTCCGAGAGCTTCGTGGATTATCGGATTACGCTTGTTTTATTGACGCACGCCGCGCGCTAGACTGCCTTCCGCTGTTGATGCGAATTTACTTTTTACATCGAGGAAGTTGGCACGACTATTTTTTTCGTAGAAGTTAATTTCTTTGGACACTTTTTATCGATTTCGATAAGCGATATTTTTTTTTTCTTTTTTTTTTGCGACGAAACTTGTTGTTTTTGTTTGGAAATAAATTTTATCGTTCCAATTTGTAGAAATGTAAAAAAAATTCAATGTATATCAATAGAACATGCGACAATAAAAAGGTCGTGTAAAATTACGTAGGTTGACATTTCGAATTCAGTGAATTAAAAAAAAAGGAAGAATTTCACGACCTATTTGTTGTTTTCGCGTATTTACGTCGCAGAATAATAAGTAATACAAAATAATAACGTGTTAATGATAGCACGTGTGCATCAACCAGAAAAAAAAACTTTATTAACTTTTCGCTCTTCTCGTGTGCTTCGATAACAATTTGTCCAGACAATTTATTATCGATTGGCATGCTGCGCGGCCACGAGGTCGAGAGTCGCGAGCGAGAGAGAACCTCGCTATATACATAATTGGAGTCGTTAAGTCGAGTGGCGCGATCGAAAGATTTGTTCGTGCTGATCGGAAATTAACCAATTTTTCCGAATGAATCGCCGCATTTTTTTCACCCCTCTTACCATGCAAACGATCCTCGCTAAATCTTTCTTTAACGAGAATTTTCAACGTATATATCTCACTGTTTACTCTTTTTTTGTCTTTGTTCTCTTTGTTCTGGAATGAGATTGAATTGGAAATTGGATTGCAGCCTTTTAAATTCAGCTTTGATGAAGCAATACGCGAATTCAATCTCTTGGCAATTGAAATTCCATATAATTTTCGGCTTAACATGTCATGAATATTTGATATATTATTCATGATTATGATAATATTGTCAAAATCGCGAAACGAAAATTTCGCCTATTTTTAGGAAAATGTGCGTGGCATGTTGGATAACCATTCATTTCGTATTTTAATTCAACGTAAAAACGTTGATAACAATATTCAAATTGTATCTTTTCAACACGACAAACAGTCATTTTTTGACCTCTGTATTCGATAAACATGGAATATGTTAACGACGAGAGCGAAATTACAGTTCCACATTTTTTTTTTTCATTCGCGAATAAAAACTTCACTCGATTACGCGACACACAGACCACAAAGTAACCGACAAAAACCCCGAAAATAAATAAAAAAGAGATACGAGAAAGAGAACGAGAAAATCGCGTTAAATTGACATATCTATTTCACCTTCACTCTTTTTCACCCTCGTAAATTCCAACGTCTACTTGAGGCTCCGTAACACGAGGTAACGCGCGCGCGCGCGTTGAGCTTAAATAAAGCACGTACAAAAACCGCAACCTATACACTTGCCCGCACCTGCCTTGCCTTCCTCTCCCTCTCGACTTCCTCACCGCAAAAACGAACAGAGCGCGTGTTGTTCGCACGTCAAGCACAGAGATATAATTGCAATGATTGAAAATTGATTTGGAACATTACCTAACATAACGGAGTAAAATTCAATAATAAATGAAAAAAAAATGTTTCAAAAGCGTAAGGATCTATTATTATAGTAATTTTCACAACGTCAACAATTGATTACGAAACTCGCAGTTTTTTACCTACAATTTTTTCCTACGTGTGCAATCATAATGAAACAGTGTTTACAATCGATTTTGTTGCGAATTTAACAGTAAACCGCATAATCGCATAAAATGTTTACTTCCCCGTATACAGCATATTCAGTTTGAATATCACGGAAAATTGAAATCAAATATGTAGCCATATAAAAATATTCCCAAGCGTGTCTACGTGAGCGTAACAATATTGTTGCATCGTCGACAAACGTACAGCATATTATTAAACTACCTCTAGTTCGACATCTGTTGTTGTACTCGCTAATTAGTGCTGCAGGTTTATACGTGGGTAGAATGTTTTTTTTTTTGTAATGAAGGACGTAAAAGTACTGGCAGTTAATTAACGGAGCGAGTACGGACATTTTGACAAATTGTTTCATTACCGCGTTATTTACTCTGAAGGGTGAATGAAAATTGAATTATTTATGTAAAATAATTTTGTAATTAAATAGTTGTATCTGTAGTTTGGTACTTCATAGATAATCGTCCAATTTATTTTTTAAAATGATATCATACAATATTTCTACTGTAATTGTTTTATTTTATATTTTATTTCATATATGTTTTTCATAGCTCAACAATAATTGAGTCATGTTTTTTGTGAATAACGAGATCCTACTCTTGAGATAAGTTGATATTCTGCATACTCAGCATATTCAGCAGAGTCAGAAGAACAAACATAAGAACAGTAGTAACCGTCTAATTACGTCTGCAATTAAACGGTTACTGTAGCTTACGCTGAAGAATATAATTATGGAACACGTTGTTTAAAAATCACGTGTATTCTTCTAGAAATTTGCATAGATCAAAACGAATTTCATACATTTACTTTACATAATTTTCATTTTCTGTTTCTGTATTCTGTATCATATGATCCGCGTCATTTACGTATTAGATTTTTTAACGTCATCAAGTTTTTCACAGTTTAATGGAAACCGATAATTGATAGTGAAGTACTGCTGATTCATATAATGTTCTTCACATAAGATAAAAATAATAATTCTCGTCCAATAAAATCTCAAGACCGGTTCCTGCTGATTCACGGGGTTTTCCCAATAAAAGAGCTGTACTTTTTTGAAAGTAATATACTACAATAATAATAATAATTGAACAAACCTAATTTTAAACTAAAAGGAATTAGTAAATCGTAGTATTCTTATTCTTCAATTAAAAAGTTGTATTTATTATCGTCTTTAAAACAAATTTAATAACTGATAAAAAATGAATATGACTTTAGAAAAGGAAAAATATCTTGCTACCTTTCGTTTGAAATATTCTGTTGAGAATACACGAAGAACTTTGAAAGTGAGGAGTGAGAGAGATGGAGTTGTACTTGAAAAATTGCGCTTGGATGCAATGAATCTTGATGCTTCTTCAAAACTTCCGCTGCTAGCCTGAATGCAGTGACAAGCTTATAATAGTATACTAGTCTACACTTATCAATTCGAAATATCTCAAAAAATATATGCCCGTGAAAGAAATTTCTATCGTTATTGCTGATCTTTTCATACGATTTTGATCGCGGAATAAATTTTTAAAATAAATGATCAATCAAATGTACTATTTATTTTATAATTTTATTCCCAATTATTTTATTTCTAATGTAAATAGGAGCCCAATCTGCTGGTGGCTGAAAAATTTAGAAAACTTTTTGAGGAACCGTCTAATAGTATTTATGCAAATGTCGCCAATCGTTATAACTTACAAAATCACAACAATTTCGTACTATAACGTCTTTTCTTCTTAAAGATCTCAATTCACTGATATTGAATACAAAAGCAATTGTTAAATTTATGTTCAAAAATAAACCTTCAGTAATTTTGTTGAATTTGGATATTTTCGTTGAAAAAATATACTGCTAGTAGTAATAGCACCCACCTATTTTTAAATGTTGAAAAGATTTTTCTCGGTACTGATTACTGAGAAAAATCTATTCAACATTGGTTTTTTTATTACCAAAATATATAAGTCAAATCTAAATTATGTATTTTTATTTAACATCTGATTGGATAGTTGCGTTTTCAATTGAATTCACGTCACATATATAATTTTATGAATAAATTCGCATCAGTCATAAAGTCGTTGGAACTAAACTGTAGCGTGAAGAGGCTGATAAGACAACTTATGAAATTTGAGTGCGTGAAAGCGTGTGTGCATTCGATTCAAACATAACTTTACAAAGACATCATTATAACATTCCTGAGAAATTGCAAATTGATTTAATTGAAAAAAAATATTAGAGATAACAAAAAGAATGATTTTAGAACATATTAAAAAAAAATTTTCAATTCAATTTTTGTTAGCTAGGGCGTAATACGTTCATTTTTAAGATTATCTTCAATATTTTAACTTTAATCTCCTAAAAATTAATCAAAATAATGCATTAATCCGTAAGATCAATATGTATTACACACATTACGCTGTAGAGTCCATTATGTTGCACGTTGACAGTAATTGGCTATTAACAGTGGTTATACGCATCAGGCGTAGTATATTGATATTACTGGCCATTTACTGTCTAGCCTGACCAAATTTCTATTTTGTGGTTTGTCAAGAACCTTCTCGCATGTAGTTTAGCATGTAGCAAAATGCAGTGGAATAAATGTATTTTTTTCTCTTGCTTAGTGAAATTTTATATGCATAGATTTCAATTTAATTTAGTAATACACCTTATAGTAACTACTTGCTAGAATCTGATTAGTTAATTGCAATGAACTGGAAATTCAAAAAGAGATAGTTATTAATCTTGACAAATTTTGTATTCAAAAACTTGAATAAGAAATACAGAATAAAATTACTTTATAAATAGCAAAAATGATTATTATTTCATCAATTGACCGCAGGGTGCACAGAAAATATGTAAATTTTAAAAGTTAATTTACTTTACAATCCATCTACTCCAAATTACTTCCAAATTATAATAATGCATCAAACTCGAGTGCATGTTGACAACATTACTCCAAAAAAATGTTCTTTAATAATTTCGTAAATATTCTTCACATTCAGCAAACTATAATATCGTTATTTGCAATCCCACCAAAAGTGAAACAAAAGTCGAGTAAAAGTCGTTACACATTCCTGCCTGACGTTTTGAATGACTCCATATAGTCCTTCGCGCAACATACACACACACACACACACACACACACACACAGCAGTTCGACCTTTTAAAACTTGTTCCCTGCCTCGATGATAAACTGACTTTATCGACTCGAAACGTATTTTGCGAGGAATGCAAAAAACAATGTGTATACGCCTTGTTAAAAAGATCGAGCAGAGGAAAAAAAAATACGTAAAGGGGTTTAAGGAATATATTCTCGTGCATTGTAAACCGGCATGCAGTTCTGGAAGCACAAGAGAAACACACAGTGATAGGATATACACATGGTATATAGGAGCGTAGTAATACTACGTTCATACTACTACTACTACGACTCGCGTGGCAACAGTGGAGAGAAGTGAGGGAGAGAGAGAGAGAGAGAAGCAGCTGAGCCATATAGTTTCGCGAGAAAAGCGAATCGAAGCTATATAATACAAGGAGAGATCGAGTGAAAAATGGTCTCAGCAAGGAACAATACTTGTATGCTATATATACATACCTGCTACTAGAGGCCTTCATTTTCTTCTTCTTCTTCTTCTTCTTCTTCCTTGTAGTACGTCTCTCGCGCGAGGGAGGATTTCTCTCGCTCGCTCGCGAGAGAGAAAAAATTGGCACACGAGCTGTTTTTTTTTTATCGCGAGTTGAAAGGTCCGCGTTCGATACAGACGTGTTATTCGTTAAAACGCGCACTGTGCACCGTGGATATTCGAAAGCTGCTGGAGAAAAAAAAATAATAATAATAAGAGCCAAGAAAGGAAGTCGCGAGCCGGCGGCTGTCGTCAAGGGGTGCTAAAGCTTGGCTCTTTCTCGCGCTCGCGTCGAGACACAAGAGAGAAAGCCAGCAGCCGCCCTCGCCGCCCCCTAAAGCCGCACTGCCAGCAGCAACAACGAGCGAAAGAGAGAGAGCAGCAGCAGCAGCGGCAGTGTGCTCCCTCCCCCTTCTTCGTTTTTTTTTTTCGTGAGTGTATATACGTATATCGCGTGCATACACGTACAATATAGAGAAGAGACGGACGGGGGATGGGGGTATATAGCAGCCAGGGAGAGAACGAGTGAGCGAGTTTGCGCGCCAAGCAGCGACGCTATAAGTATATAACTCAGCCTGGCGCCTCTGTGTAGTAGGTATGTATGTATATGTACACTGTACAGGTAACTCGACCCTTTGCGAAACCTGCTTTGTCGACCAAGGGCTGTGGCTTGCTCTGATCGATTTCACGCGCTATTTCTGAAAATTATTCGTGCTTTGTATTCGATGCTTTGATTGTGGTGTCGAATATTTTCTTTTTATTGGTAAATTTCTTTTAGATTTTTTTTATAATAATTTGAATTATTACATCGCAATTTATCTCGGTTTAAACTCGTTAGTACGTGATTTTCTGCAAGTTTAAGGGAAACTCGATAAGAAAAAGTTAAAAATAGAGAGGGATGATGCAGCCCCTTCAAGTATAAAATGGACATTCTTCCTTGCATTTTAATTTTTTTATGAAAAAAATGTCACATATTTTAGGCAATTATCCTTGAAGCTGGATTTGAGTTTCTTACAATGTCGTTCTTAAAAAATATTTTGCTTATATATATTCTTTTTTAATCAGTGCACTCGAATATCATACTTATACAAAATTTAAATTTCGGTGAAATTTTTAGTTCGGATAATTAAACGTGAAAGTGTACTCAATTTAAATTCAACAAAATTTTTTAGTAGTATTGTACTGGATAGCTGTATCGAACAATAATTTATCATTCACTTTAAAATTTACATCGCAATTTCCATATATTCAAGTACACTCCTCGCGAACACCCTATTCATATTTATTCCTTTCGCTTCCTCTCGACTCTTCTTTTAATTTATCACCTGTATATTTTCGATTCTTTATCTTTATTTTTTTTTCTTTGAAACTTTCTTCTTTTTCTTACCTATAGCGTCAAGGACAGAATGCTGATCTTGCATTTGACGCTCGGCAAATCCTTGGCCTTGACGGTCTTTTATATTTGAAAAGTATTATATTAGAATTTATAAAGTTTGAAAATCTAAAAAATATTCGAGTACTCAAAAGAATATTATCTCATCGATGATTCGTACTTTAAACTCTATTTAATAACTGGATCCTAATGTTTCTGAAAATGATTATGAACATTTTTCTCTACTGGAACACTTGTTATTATTTACTTTGGATGATGGGATGCAACTTGCAAAAATTGATAATCTATTGGCAGTCGTGTGTATCTTGATTTATTATCAACCATGAATAATCCACTATATCGTGGGATTCCGGATAACCGAATTCATTATTGATATCGAATTTTCAAATTGTAGAGTGTTTGAAACCGAATTTGCTGCTGATATTATTTTTCATAGTTACAGGCTATTTTTCACCGAAATCATAAAAACGCATGAATATCTTGATATGAAAATAGCTCGTAAACTGAGCAATATTAAACCTCCATGTAACACCAAATGAAAGCTCAAACCAAAAATCACGTATTGCAACGAATGCCTGCAGCTTCTTACATACAAGTATAAAAAGATTTCGCAAAGATACAGGCAAATCAGCGACCCGACGATGCTGCAGTCTCCTTGCAGTTGATAGATAGGTTCATAAAGTATAATGTCATTGTCACCCAGGCGAGCAATAAAGTCTATAAGATAGTATAAGTTGCAGAGAACGCGCAAGGCCAAGGTCGCGTTTGGCGGCGAGCGAGCTTCCAGACGAAAACTGTATAACTCTGCAGTTTTCAACCGCAGCACATACTTGTCGAATCCTCTACGGTATATAGCGCAATTGTTCTCGCTGCAACTTACTATCTGCACCTTTATCGGTCAGCTGGAAGTAACATACATATAACAAGTGTATGACGCCGAAAAAAAATTTGCAAATTACAAATTTTCTATTTATTTTATATCTCCAATAAAATTGAAATTTTGTTTTATAGGCACAAAGATATATAGTAAATTTATAGAAAAAAACGAAAACCGAATCAAAATTGCCAGATTTTTAAATTAAGAAATGAAGATTTTAAATGATGAAATCGATAACAAATATCATCTGTATTCTGAATAGCTACCGCTGATCTAATTAACTATATTTCCAGACTGTTTTCAATCTTAATTAATTAATCAAAGAATGCATTCAAATAGGCTGCTGAAACTGTAGAATTATGACTAAGTATGTTGTCGTCGCACCTAAAACCTGATTAACGAAATTACTTTTGTAAATTATACAGCTAGTGAAGTTAATTATGATAACATTATTTTTAATTTAAAATTGGTGTACATACTGACATCAGTAAAGATTGATCCAATGAAAAAAGTTTGAAAACTGTAAATTCAACTTTCGCATGCATCAAATAATTTGAAAATTGATTCAACTGAAATGTTTAATAAAAATTATTTCACTATAACGACGCTATAACTATGACGACATATTTGGAATATTTGTTTTACCTTTTCTGCAGTTCTATGGTTCTCGCAATTCATCAAACACTGATTTACAATTTCTCCTGTTCTTTTACTCTGTCGATTAATAAAATAACGAAACATTCAATTCTCTAACATAAATTATTTTAATAATATTTTTCCCTTGCATACCTCCGACGTAGTTGATGTAACACATTGTGTTAGTGCAACTAACAATGACCCGTAGACTATTCCATAAGATAATCCACCAATATATAACGAAGTTGGTAGTCCAACTTTTCCTAAAGCAATTGGTTTACTCACGTAGTATACCGAACAAATAATCGCTCCAAAGAAATTTAAAATACATAACATCATTGGTAAAGAATAGAATTTTGATATCGTTTGCGAAATATTGCATAAATCAATATACAATCGTCGAGTTTGTAACAACTTTTCTACTTCTACAAGCGCAGATTTAGATTGAACTTGACGGTGATAGACATGTATGTGCGTGATTGGTTCTTTTGTTATTTCCATTAACTCGTCATTTATAACTCTGAACAATCTTTCCAAAAACTTTAATATAGTGCAGTATTGCATTATCAATGTAGTGACAACAAGACCGGTTGTATAAATTGGAAGAACACCAATAAATATAATATGTTTTTCACTGTCCAAGTAAAAAGAAATTAATTTCACGCTCCAAATTAGCGAAAAAAATGAAAACATTACCAATATATCTTTACATATAGGATTTTCTCGATGTAGTTTATCGTTGAGAGCTATTATTGATTCGTTAATGCGGTACAATTCATTTGCTATTTCAATTGTTTTTCTTTGATTGAAAGCAAATTTTAATATAACATTCAGACTAATTCCGAGCGTTAAAGAGTCCATAAACAAGTTGTAATATTGATCAAATGTTACTGTTTTCTGATAATAATACTCGTAAAGAACTTCTAAACCAAAACAAGTTGACGTTACCACATAAAGGAAGAAACAAACATTATACGCAACGCCTAATTTCGAAGGTATGAACAAATGTTGATGAATTTTGGTTTTTTCATTGAATCTACTTTTCACGGTCATACACGCTATTCCGAAAAATTTGAAATAGTAAAATAAATATTTTTCTAATATTTTTTCATTGACGGTAAGTCGATCAAGAAACATGATTTCACAAAATTAATTTGATTTCGGAAAATGCTGCGAATCGTAGATGCTTTTCAAATCGCCTTAGTTTAGTGAAGTACTGAGGCAATTATTACAACTTGAATGAAGTAATTGCATGAAAAGATAATCAACGTAAGTGTAACATTCGTATAATGGCGTTAGCTATTGTATGTGCTTATCCAGTTAGAGTTCTAACTTAGTGCAATAGGTTTTCCAGACTTTTATTCATCCTACTTTTTTTTTATCGCAATCTAATAATCATCATGATGCCCTATTCTTATATTTGTAATTTTTTCATTGAAACTGCAAAACTACAACGAGATAAGTCATCGTGGCGCCTGCAATCTACAGAAAATTGTATAATCATATACAATCAGAATATTTTTCAAATTTTATAATGATTTACATACCGACACAAGTAGAGATTGATCTAGAGAAAAAAGTTTGTAGACAGTAAACTCCACCTTAGCGTGTACTAAGTAATGTGAAAACTGGTTTAACTATAAGATCAAATAAAATATTTTATTCACGATATTTGAATCAATATATTATTATAATCCTACCTCATCAATTAATGTTATATTCACTTTATTCATCAAATATTTGTTAATAATTTCTCCAGTTTTTTTACTCTAAAAAATTCAACAATACTTATGAAAGTAATGCCCAATGTTTACATTTAATTAAGATTTACGTAGTGAATAATATTTTAACTTTACCTCGGTGACAACATTTGTAACGAATTTTGTCAAGATAGTGAGAAGAGCCACGTATACCAATCCGAAGCACAGACCATTTATGATTTCAAATATGGGTAACAATTTTCCAAGAACAATTGGTTTGGCCAAGTGATAAGTTGAAAAAGTGCAAGTTACAATAACATGTAAAATGCAAAGTAGCATTGGTCCAGAATAAAAATCTGATATACGTCTAGAAACATCGAATAGCGATTCATATAGCTGTCGTATTTCCGATAGTTTCGTCGACCTCGCGCTTCGAAGAATCATTGTTTGCAATGGTGAACTAGTGTCAATATTTGTTGAAAAATCGGACAATTCGCTGTTTATAATGCTAAAAGGTCGCTCGAGAAACTGTAGTATAACACAGTACTGCAATATCGTTGCAGTAACAATAAAATTGTCTACGCAGGAAGGTATTGTCACAAGAAAAATAAATGTTTCGCTAGCCATATAAAAGGCAGCTGTTGAAAGGCACCATAACAATATAATGGTAAAAAATACAGTTGTTATGTTCTTAAATATGAGCTTATCATCGTACATTTTTCTGCTTGAAGTTAAATTCGATTTTTTAATCTCGTTCAGTTTGTCGAAAATACTAATTATATGATTTTGCGACAGTGCATATTTAACTAAAATGAACACTGTAGCCGATAGTGCAGTGCAAGTGCTTGAATCGTCAAATATTTTTTCAAATAAACTTCTGCTTTGTTTGTAATTATTGTCAAAGTGACAGATAATACACAAATAATTGGATGATATCAAGAAAACACAGAGAAATATATTATAGACAGCGCCCAATTTCGAAACGGTAAAAATACTTTGATAAGTATCTTTATTCTTGCAGAACCCGTTTAAACCAATCGTAGCTACGCCAAATATTTTGAAATAGTAAAACAAACATTTTCCAAAGATCTGTTCGTTGTAAATATTCTTAGTAATAGACATTATGTAAGTTGATCTACTGTTACAATGATTACGCTGTATGCCAATGCCAAACAATAGCTACAGAAAGCAGTCATGTCCATTCATTTAGCGATGTATGTAGTATATTTAATAAATTGAAATTAGTTCACTGGCAAGTAATTCACATTAGTTCAAACGGTTGGTGAGCGCTATAAATAGAATTAATCACATTTTCAATGCAAATAACTCGTCGTAATAACGTTTCTAAGCATTGACAACGTGAAATAACTTTAGACAGATACGTTACTTATACATTTTTTATATTTTTATGCTTAAAAATCCAACTAATTCTACAAAAAAAATGTAAAAAAAGCATTGATTATTAATTTTTCAAAGATTATTCTTCATATAACCGTTTCACTAATTATATGAGCTATTTGTATCCAACATTATGACAAGATAAGTCGCTATAGCACCTGTAATATAAAAAAATTCAATTGTCATTGACGATTTGATGAAAAAAAAAAAAACACATCTTATTTCACATTTTATACGCACTGTTATCAGTAGAGATTGATCTAGCGAGAAAAGCTTGTAAACGGTAAATTCAATGTTGGCATGCAACAAATAATTGGAAAACTGATGTAGCTGGAAAGAAAAATTAATAAAATTTCAATCGAAGTACAACCTACGTACATAAGTAAATGAAATTCTTAGCAGGTACCTTCTCATTAATTATTTGATGCTCGCAATCTATTAGACAGCCATTAACAATTTCGCCAGTTTTCTTACTCTGTTGAAACAATTTACAATGCCAATAACCAGAAACTATGTAAACCTACGCAAGTAGAAAAGTGTATTGTTACCTCGACAACGGTAGATGTAACTGACTTAGTTAAAATTATCAAGAGAGTAACATGGACCATACCATAGAAAAACCCATTCACAAAAGCCAGTATTGGCGTATCTTTCGTCGACTGAGCAAGATAATACATCGAACAAATACAATTACTGATAATATTCAAAATAGATAACATTATTGATGCAGAATAAAAGTTTGATATAGATCGTGAGATGCTATACAATAATATATACAGACGTCGTACATGCATTATTTTGTCGATTGCTACTTGTACACACGTTTGTTGCACTCGTTGAAATGTATTTGTGTGTCTGAATGAATTTCTTGACAAATGTATTAATTCATTATTTATGACAGTGAAAATTATTTCAAAATATTTCAAAACAACAGTGTATTGAAACATTAATGCTGTTACAATAGCGTTAGTTCTGTAGATTGAGACAGTTACAGGAAATATTGGTAATTCGCTACCTACGTGATAGGCTGATGCTGTAATGCACCAGAATAAGAAAATTATTAAAAAATTTTTGAGTGTGTAAACGAAAGCTTGTTCATCTTCAAATGCATATTTATCTAAAATTAATGTCAACTTTCTGATTTCGTCAATTCTATTCACAAGTTTAATAATTTTACGCTGGCAAAAACTGAATTTAATTAAGATGTACACTGCAGTGGAAAAAGACAAAATATGCAGTGCACTGCCGAATCTTGTTTCAAGTGTAGTTTTTTCTTGCATGTAGAAACCCGAATAAGAGAATTTTAATGTAAAATAATTTCGTGGTATTAGAAATATGACTAGCAATACGTTGTAGACAATCCCAATTTTGGAATGTTTAAACGGTCCACTGACGTTTGGATTATTTTTCTTCCGGGTGTTATTAATAGCTACGGGCATCACTCCAAAGATTTTGAAATAGTAAAACAAATATTTGGCGAAAATTGATTCATTAATTTTTAATTTTTTTCCAAACATTATGTATATCTTTGATTCGCTATATTTCAAGAAAGAATTAAAATAAACGATAAAGGAATTTGCAATCGCCTTTCAAAGTTTTGCAACGCATTAATCGAACGGTCGAGATGGTTGTAACACTCAGTTATTCAAGAAATACTTAGTATTTCAATCAATAGTGAGTAGTTGAGTACTTAGTTATTTTCTTTTAATTCCAATGCAACTCATCAAACTTATACATTTGCGAGCATATAATTATGTTATTTTTGTTAATCCATTCCCTACATTCCTTATACAGAACAAAATAATTAAGTTTATTCTCGACATTTTTTTAAATTTCCCGCTTCTAGAACAGTCGACCAATCAATAGATCGTATGCCAAAAACCAAAAGCAGACGACATTGAGCCATACATAACCAAAATGTATACTTGCGAGAACTGAAACTGCATAACAGTGAACAACTGTTTTCATATTATTCTCTTTTAATTGTTCAAGGCTGCTAAATTTATAGTGTAATATTACGACATGCCACGTACAGTGCCCAACCGAGATGTTACTCCTCTCCTCAATTTATTTCGTAGCATTCTCAGAGGTGTAAGTAAAATCGAGCATCATTCTGTCGTTTTCTAGCACGTATTTTCAGTGATGATTACTTTTAGTGGCAGAAAAAATTGTTATAAATTAAATTGATACTTACAAAAGTAGGAGAACATATTTTCTAAATTGAGCATTCATTGAAATAATCTTCTAACTTGAAAATGATTTGATCTTGTTTATATGAATTTTAGAAACCTCTGAAAGCCAATCCTCTCAGATTTATTGATAAATTAGCTTCTCGTAATCAACCACAACCCAATCTGCCTGGTGGACCTTATGCTAAAACTACAGGAATTTATTACTATGCAAGAGATGCTCGACGAGAAGTTCAGCCACCAGAAGTAGTTCTTACAGCCCAGCAATTGCAATCTGGGTAAGTGATCTACTTTGTTCTAAATATTAATTTCTATAGCATTGAAGTAGATTACAGTGTAGTGAAGTACAATGTAGGTGTACAATAAAACAAGACTGTTTTGTTTACTATGCTTGGCTTACTCGTGTTCATTAATTGTTCAAAGATATTCACGTTTTGAATAAAATTCATAATATATTTAGGTACATATCCATAAGTCTTGAATATTTCTGTTGCAGGCAACCTTTACAAAACAAACTCATCACTCCTGGCAAAATTTACCACCCAGAATAAGGCAGCTATTAATTTAAACAAAATGATTATTAAAAATTGTTGATAGTTTATGTAAACTTTCATTTAGTCAGTGTAAATACTTGATATGGAATAATGTTATCTCAGAACACTTGATGAACTTTCTTTTACTGGAATAAAATCTGTTGATAATATTCGTTGCTGATGGCTATTGGAAAGATCAATAAAGGTAAAAGTAAATAATTATGAAAATTGTACTTTCAAACGTTAAACCATACTATTTTTACCTTGAAAAAAAGATTTAATTTTGCATACTAAAATTAAAAAATTTGAATGAAATTGAATACACGATGCATATGTTACAATTTTTTTACAAATTCAAAGTAAAGTAACAATGAATAAACAATATTTGCTTTATTCAACAATTAATCATATATATTTTCAGAGAAAAATCCAAACAGTTTTTTTTACACAAAATCTCAGTAGTATATACAATACTTATGCATAACAGTTAGGAATGACAAATAAAAATAAAATTCATCTCAACAACTCCAATACATCATTAATCAAGCGCTATTCACAAATCACTGTTACATGCAGGAATGTTACATCTTATTAAGTACTTTGTTCACTAAGCATTTTATAAAGTCGAGTCAAAAGAGTTAATTCAAAGTGAAACCTGTATAATGTTTCGCATTAACACCGTCACAAAAAATGTAAAATTGGAACTTTCAGCGTTGTCCATGTTTCAAATTTACCATCAAAATAATGCTTTAATATACATGATATATATAATATTTCAAACAAGCTTTTGTTTCAATTAATACGGAATTTGATTTTGATAGTATTGTATCATATCGTAAGTCTTAGTGCGGATATTCAAATAGCTGTTTCTAATAACGTTAACCATGAAAGCTGCCGCTTCGCGATCGGTAGCCATGGGTGCGAAACGACTTCTCAATAATTTGATAGTTTGGCCCCGGAAACAAGGTAGACCGGTATCCAACATGAGGGAAACCAACGATATAATAGCTTCTTGGTAAGGCCTGAAATTGAAAGAAAAATTACACGCGGTTCTGATTCAATAAAATTGAGACAGTCAAGTGAAAAAAATTATACCTTATCGCTAAAAATGCTTGGACACAAAGCTCCATAAACCATCTGAATGGAGCAGCTTCCATTTTGCCACCCATAACTAAAACCATCTCATCTGTAAGCTTGATATCAGGTTCAAAACCTAAATTTCCACCTGGAGAGCTTTCGAACATGAATCCAAAGTCGATATGAATAATGTGACCTAGTTTATCAATCATGATATTGCCGTTGTGTCTGTCTTTTATTTGGAGCAGATAAGTAATGACACTGTAAGCCGCCATGGATTTGACGAAGTTTCGTCTAACGGTTTGGAAGGCTTTGGACGATTCATCCCCGTGTACCGAAACAAAGTACTCGTGCATTCCGTAGTCGGTTTGCCGGCCAAGTTGATCGCGCGATTTTGCATCCGGTACGCATTCGATAACACCGCACTGTGAAAAAAAAAGAAAAATCAGCTTTTTTCATATTATCTCAATAATCGAAGCGAGTAAACATAACGAAGCACTTACCCCAGGTGCAGTAGCGACAACTCGGTACGGGAACAAGAATAAATTAAGCCCAACTTGTTCGAAAACATGCTTGAAAATACTGATAACTTGTAAAGCCAACATGTCCTGTCTTACGTCGTCTCCAACTTTGAAGATAGCAGCTTGCCACGTCTCTTCGCCGGAGCTCTTCACCTCGACCTTGCCATTAGCGGACACAGCCATTGCGATATTCTCCAACTCTTTGATACCGTAACGTTGCACTTTGAATCTCGCCAAGAACGGAGCTTTCGCGGCACTCTGCATAGGAGTGCCACTGTCCTTATCGATATCGATGACCATCGCTTCAGGATTCGAAGGCAAATAACAGCCAGGTTGCACTTCAATTTTTCTCAAAGCAGATAAACAAGCCTGCTTTCGTTCGGGTCCCTTTGGATAAGGCCTGATTTCACCGGATATGTTGGTTATTTTCTCGAAGAAGTCAAATTCTCGTTCGTAGAACTGCTTGGCTGGTCCCGACAGAGCACCCAAAATATTCTTAACAAGCGCGTCCAGCGTATCGAAAAGAATGGGATCTTTTATCTGTTTCTCTTCGTCCATGTACATATTCGTATGCATGTTCCATATGAGTTGGTGAGCGACAATCTGTAAATTATCAAATCAATTACGACTTAACAAACATCCTTCGAAACTTCGTATTTCAACGTTATCATGTATCATACCTGTGAACGTTTGGCGATGGCTTTGATGAATTCGGTGACGTAACCCATCGAATCATGCCTCACAGCTTGCACAAGCTGTGGAATGTAAAACAGTACCGCGTCGGCCGGATAGCTTTCCAACACGTTCACCGCGAATTGCGCGGAAATCGGGTGATGTGGGAACTGCCTCGAGAAGTACGCCAACGCTTGAATCGGTGAACATCTCGACCACGTCAACATGTACACCAGCTGTGACAAAAATAACAATTAAGCTTACTCATTCAATTTTTCGATTTTGATAAATTTACCTTGGGCGTGTCGTTCAGAAGATTCTCCGTGGTAACGAGATACTGCAGAGCCTCGGACACGTGCATCGCTTGCACGGGCTGCAACTGCACGAGCCTGCAAACCTCCTTGATGATCGAATCGGCGTTCTTGAGACGCACAGGTAGAAAAATCGCGAGCACTGGGCTGATTTCCCAAGCCAAGCGAGTGTAATCGCGCCAGCGGTCGGTCATCGACTTCGATCGCCACTCGGCGATGCTCTGTTCGCCCTGTATTGCCAGCTCTTGTCTACAACCCGGATTCGCCCAAACCAGCAGCATCTCGATCTCCACGGCCAGCAGCTCGAGAATGAGGTTTCTCTTCCTTATGTAATCCTTCACGTAAAGATTAGCAGCAACGAGACGTTTACTGCGAGTGCTACGTTTGCTCAAGGTATTGCTACTCGCGGAAAGTGGTACCGTGCTGATCCAGTTGGAAGCGGGCGATCGAGCGGCGTCGGCCGCGGCAGCGGCAACGCTAGCTCCAGCCGCAGCGCCGATGGTCGCGCTGAGAAGCGAGTCGACTGGCTGCGGATGTCTGACGAGATCGAGTTCCGCCTCGGCGTTCGACATCATCAGGTACTTCTTTTCGCTGTGCATCACTTGCCAGAAACGAATGAGCGTGGCGGTGTCCTCTCGCAATTGATCGAGCTCTTGAGTGGGCGTCTGTCGCTGGCGACAGAAGTAGTCGAGGCAGTTGCAGTAGACACGCTCGCGAAGCACGTTCTTGCTGAGCGAGCGCGCCAGGATGTCGCCTTGAAGCAAGAGAAGTCCGCAGGAGAGTAGCTTGAAGCGTACACCTACCGCGGCGACGTGCCGGTTCAAGTGCGGCTCGTCCTTGAAGGAACCCACGGTCATGGGCAGCGAGCGATGCAGCAGGAGAGCGATCATCTCGACTGTTTCTTGACAGCAGTATTTAGCCGTCTCGATGAGTTCGACGATGAAGCTCACCCAGATCTCGTGTGGTTTGACTAGCGGAGGATTGGGGCCGAGCTTGCAACCCTCGTAAACTGCCAGAGGATTGACCAGCTCTTGCTCGATCGAAAACACACCCATGCGTTTGTCCACGGTGTACTGCCACGCGGCGAGCATCTCCTGCAGAAAACGCAGCTTGAGATCGGGTCGAGCGGTTAGCATCCACTGCCAGCACTCGACGGCGGTGTTCATGGTCGCGCGAGTGAACAATTCTATCTGCGAGCACGCCACTGTGTGCAGCAATCTTCGGTGTATCCCGGGAATGGAGATGAGCAGAGCCGTCGCTCGCCACAGAGCGCTGTGATGCTCGTTTTCGTTGCCCTTTCGACTGGCGCGCCACAGCTCGTCGATGAGTCGGTCGACCACTGTGTTGGTGATCTCCTCGTCGCTCGGCTGATCGGCAATATCACCGCGAACTAGGTTTAGCATACCGGCGACTTCGCCGGCGTACCAAGAGCGCGTAGTCATCATCGATAGTAGCCACGAGCTTGCACCCTTCATGCGTGGACGCTTGTCGAGGGAGTTGCTTGTTCCTTGCGGTCCGACTCCTGGGCCTTGGGCCGACAAGTCCACGAGCTCGAGGACCGAGTCCGTGGCCAAAGCTAAGCCCGAATGGTGCCACAGACCCGACGACTGGAATTGTTTGATGTACTCTTGGAGATGAGATCGCGTGGCTTGTGGTGCCCACTTCATTGCCTCTTGAACGATACCTTTGCATCTAGCGGTGAAGTCTTTGACGATGCTCTGTAAAATCGAACGTGATTATTAAATTTCAAGCAAATTTCTTGCGAAGTAAATTGAACGTACCTCGCGATCCTCGATTCTTTCCATCAACTGAATATTGTAAGTGGTCTCGGGGACCTTGAGCTGTGGCGTTTCCTCGTTGGGATCGAGCTGTAAAGAAAACGAGAGCACCTGCAAGATATCCAACATGCACCAAAGCACCCGACAATTCCACAGCAGATGAGGGAAAGCGTCGACCAGCGCGGACAAGTACTTGTCGGCGACGCGTCTGATCTGCTTGTGCACGTTGTTGAAGTAAACGAGCAAGAACTGCGCGTGCTTCTCGAGCTCGCGTTCGCGTTGCTCGTTCTTCGGTTTGCGCTGCATCACGTCCTTGAACTTCGTGAACACGGCGTCGCCAACGCAGCAGATACACTGCCACATTCCATTCTTGTCCTTCTGTAACTCGGTGTCGCTGAGATACTCCATTATGGGTTGGAGGCTTGGTTCCGGACTGTTGGTTACCCTCAATGTTTCCAAGTAGTAGACTGACAGAAGGTAAGTACACTGAGCGAATTGCATTTTCTGAACGAATGCGGTTATTTCGCTCGACCTGTAATGGCAATTCGTATTTCTTTTAACTTTTACGTAGCGCGTTGATTCTAAGAGACTAACAACGAGAATAGTATAAAAATGTAAGCCCTCTTGGTCTCAGATCGCTCAAGACCTCCGTCGTCACAAACCTGCTGTTCATCTTAAGAATTTGACTCCTAAGCTCCTGCAATTCGTTCATCGACACAGTGTCGTTACGCACAGCGGCGGTATATTGCAACTCACGCATCTCGATTCTCGTATTCGTGTCAGCGGAGACGAGGTAAGGCGACTTGACGGCGATCTCCTTGACGCCCTCGTGCCAGTCGGCGGGCCAGAGACGCGGTCGTGAATCCGAGGCAAAGCCAAGTATCACGCAGTAAAGCCAGAAGTCCTTAAAGAGCTTGAAAACCCGTTGCCGCGGGTTGCGAATCGGCGGTAGCCGTCGCAACAGAATCGCGATTACGGGTATCAGGACTCCCAGATTACCGGCGTTACTGCGTCCCCTCTGAAAAAAAAATGCGCATACGTAAGCTTTCAATAATTCAAGCTGGTGGGAAAAACATTTTTTTTTCTCTAGATAACTTACCGAAGCTACATTGCTAATCGTGCCAGCTTTATCGGAAGTACGTTTATCTTCGAGACCGAGCTGAACGAAAAGCTCGAGTAGCTTCAGCAGTAGATTGTTGATTTCCTTTTCACCCTCGAGATTTGCTGCTATGTTGGCCAGAGCGTTGGTCACGGCACCACACACGTGACGATACTGCTTGCGGTCGTCGTTCGACGACAGAGTGTGCGAGAACATTCGCATTATTTCCTCGTGTATCTGCAATGTTGAATTCTGATCAACGGTCGTTTCACGGCAGTTCGTTTTTGGACATAATCGTAGGCCGTAAAGGGATAGCACTCGTTTGTTTATTCGAATGAGTTTTGTTAAAGTACCTTTTCGTCGCATTTCGCTATGACCATGCAGCCCAGTTGATCTACGATGAGTGTATCCAAGTCAGGTCGGCTGGGTGTGTGGCAGAAACGCTGCTGGAAAAATTGCAATATCGGTCGTGTCGATTTCGGTTTATTCTTCAGAGCCACGGCTACGTGGCCCATCATTATAACTATGTTCGTCGAAACTAAGTCGCTAATCAAGCTTTCGTCGTTTTCGCTAGAAAGTACGAACAGATTATATACAACGGTAAGTGAATGATATATAACGGTAAGTGAATGATAAATGCTTCGGGAAAGAAAACAAAGATATACCTATTATTTTTCTCAGCGGTAAAAAGTCTATTCGATACGCTCGCGACCAGCGCGGGTACGCAATCGGAATCTACGGAGTACGCAGCTTCTAGAGCAATACAGAGGTTCCTAATAGCCGCATCTCTAAGAGTTTCAAAGGCCAGTTGAGTTGGATTCAGTTTCTCTTTTGAGAAAATATCACCGTTTTTATCTGAAATATCGTACATATACGTTTCAATATTGTTGATGCTGGATTTAAAAAGGTTCGTTATTTTTTCAATTTTGTTACCAGGAATTTTGAAATGATTTCTCGACGATTGTTCATAGCACTGCTTGTGCAATTTCAAAAGGATCGGCGATGGCGTGACGAGGAAATCCCGCAGATTGTAGATCGAAGTACTGGCGATATTTGGAAATTTTTGAGCGAGTTTACCCAACCCATCGAGGCATACCATCAACAGTGGCATGTGTGCCAGAACTAATTTGTGACTGTAATTCGAGTAGATTTTTTCTGTCAATCGACTGCACAAACTGTCTGCACCTGTAAGTTTGTTATACAAGCAATTAGAAAAGAGAAAAGATAAGATGGTTATCACTGCTTTTACTTTCATGTCAAAACATCACACAGCACACTCGTAAAAAAGGCTCAACTTACGACTAGCATAAGTAAATCACGTTATTTTAAATAGGGATTAGAATGTTTTGGGCTCATTCCCAGTCAATGTAGGCACCCAGAAGCGTTAGTTTGGAGAATATAAAAAGACAAGTATAAATTTTGAAAGTGAAAAAAAAAAGTTCAAAAACAAAATCATCAACACAAAACTGTAATCAGAAATTAAAACAAGGATACCCGCGCCGAGCAGCATGGAATGAAGATCTGCAAATAGTGCAGACAGATCATATTCTCCTTTTACTGTAAAATAGTACATTACCATTTACTTGGGTAATTAACCGTATTGATTAGTACACTGTTTAATTATAATAACTTAGAAAACTTGTTGACCACATTAAATTTCTAAAGAACATATTTTAACATATTGATCTATTTTTTAATTTTTATTGACTTCTTAGTATTGAAATTAAAAACTAAAGCAGCGTAAAGAGTGACTGTCAATTGAAAATGTGCACTTTTGAAAAACAAAATGTAACTAATCTAACACAATTTATATTTATAACTAATCTAATACACTTATAGAGGAGAACATAAATTAATACCACTTTTTGCAACAAAGTAAAAGAAACTCACCAGTTTCATCACCAATAGCCCATACTAAAATATCCACACAAGCAGAATTAGCCATTACATTCATCTTGAATCTATTAACAGTTTTATAATCTGTATCCATATCTTCTCTTTCACTGGCATCATGCTGTTGCCTTGATTGAAGTTCAGTTTGTCCTGATAAGAAAAGCCCTTTCATAAACTCTTGAATGTCTCTAGTGAATGGAGCAGGTAAATCGCGTTGACCTTGCAATAATTCTCGTAAAAGAGCTACCATAACTAAATTCATAGTTTCACTGAATGTTCGATAAGGGAAAATTTGTACAAGTCTTGATGAGTACACCTGTGATTACAACAAAGTATGAGCATTCAATTTTGTCAACTAAATATTAAAATTTTTAACTTACCTGCTGTGCCTCATCATCGAGGAACGATAAAGTTTCTTTGGTAAGTAGTTTCTTAGCTAAAGCAAGAACACTCTGTAAATGTACAACGCTAAACTGTAGACCTATCTTCTCTTGTGGCTCGTCATTGCATCGCATTTGAGGAAATTGATTGAAACTAGAGCCATATCGATTGAAGAAGTAGATCGTTGGGTCATATGGTACAGACAAATAAGATTTTAAAAATGGTTTTTTCGTAGTTGAACTTTCAGTGCTAGAGTGAAAACTAGTCTGGCCAGAACTGGTGCTTAATTGAGAATTTAGACTGTTACTCAGTGAACGAGGAATAATAGATCGAAAATTGGTAAAGTTGTGTTGCTTCTTCTCTGGGAAGAGCGGATTTTCAGTTTTGTACTCCAGCATTGGTGGCTCTGGTCGTGGAAAAATTCTGCATAATAATGGAGGTCCACTGCAGGCAAAACGTCCCATTGATCTTGCCAACCCAATCAATATAGGAACATAACATTTGCACAATGTTACTGCAAAATGAAATAATTGTTAATTTTCAATTATTAAATTACTAGTAGTACACAAGATATTGATCTTACTCTTTGCTTGCATTCCCCTTCCACTGTTTTGATCCATGCATCCTCGGACAAGATTAGTTAAAACTGCAAGAATCTCAACTTGAGTAGCAATAATTTCTTCTCTTACTGGTTCACATCTTGCTGCTATGTCACTCAAAAGAGTATTCAAACAAAAGCTAAAACGTTCTGCTACTGGAACTCTGCCCAATAAAGCACAAGGCAACTCATCCAACCATACAGCTTTGGGTAAACCTCTCAACAGTCGAAGTAGATAAGGGACTATTCGTTCTCTGTGCTGTAGATTTGATTCCAATAAATAAATGCCAAGTGCAATTGTTGCATCTTGACCTCTCTGATCTAATCTGTAAACTCCTCCAGAATCTTGTGGGCATCTTTTGAAAAGCCAATTTACCTATAAAACATATATTATCAGTTATTGAAGTTTACTTTTGCAGTTTTTTCCAATTAAAAGAAAAATAATAATTTTAAAAGAAACCAATTCAATAAAAAATCCAACGGCCATTGGCAAAATCAAAGGTTGCAAAAAAATCGCGAAATTTAATTGATCATTTCCCTTTAAATCTGGTATTTAAAATGAATGACAAATCTAATCTTTTGACAGCTCAAGGTGAATCATAACCCAACAATTGACTTGGTAAACATGATATTTATTTATCGATTTATGATGAGAACGAGTTTTTGCTGAGTAAAAATGTAGCAATATTAACTTGAAATACCTTGTCCCATGGTGTATTGTTAATCGCGGCAAGTGATCTTGCTAGATGTTGTACGATCTTTGAAAAAATTAACTTTTCGTCTGCCGCCATTTTTACCCACTGGTTGGAGTTTAGCAAACAGTGGCAAACAGGGACGTCAATGTCTGGATAGTTGTACTGGATTGGCTAGATAGGACATATGATCGAGTTGAATAGGAATGTTGAAACTAGTTTCAATACCATTGGTACTAGTGATTATCTAGTAACTTTTGCGTTCTGCACACCTGTTCCTCTTATTTTAAAAATTGCGCACTTATATAGGTAGGTATTTATTAGATTTCAAGCCAATGCGATTCACGCAGTATTTTTCCACATAGATGAGGGTAATATTTATTTATAGCCTTTTTTATGAGAATGAGACGGATAGCAGTCATTTTTATAATACATAGATTATGAATTATTATTTGAAAGTTTACTTCAGCGTAATAAGTTTATTTTAATTGCCACGATGATGTTAAAATTTATATTATAAATCTATTAGAAAACGTTAAAAGGAAAAATCCAGAATTACTTTACGAAATGGTTGCCCTTGAAATTCGTCATTCGCTAATATATATTGTCGTGAAAAATAACACGTGATAAAATGCTACTTTAGAGCATAAATTCTCATTTCATATATGTATACTTAAAATCAATTGTGGTATTAATAATAATAAGTCATGATTCTTTAATGTTCATATTATAAAAGATATTATATTTACAAAACGTATTTACATCATAATTACATGCGATGTCATTTTCGAAACACCAGCCTTAAATTTAATTATTTTAGTTTCTAAATCACTCCAAATATTGTATTAACAAACGTTTCTTATATTCTATAACAACCATGTTACTGAAACAAAAGATCAAATAAGATATTGCAGAAGATAAATTCATCAACGGAGTCGGCGTAAAAACATTGTCTAGGGAAATAATTAATATCTCATTCATCACTATCCACCTGCAGTGTCGTAGTTATATTTTCATAGCTTATTATTGTTTGAATGAATAACTAGAAAGCATGCTTAATCCACAGGCATTCCTTGTCGTTTGTTTGTTCACAATTTTTGTTTAAAATGCTCAGATTTATGCACGGCATTCATTGATTTCATAATTGTTTCATTACCAATCATACGTGTTCAAATTGAAAATGTCAACACTTTTTCACTAGTAATACATTATCAATCGCGATTTTGAGCTTTTCAATATGTGATTCATTCATTGCACGTTAAATTAACAGCTCACCTTAAAATTGTATGTTAGAGATGACTAGAGAAAAAGGACTTAACAATCATAGTTACTGAGTAAATGAAATTTATCTAATAAATAACTTTTGCGCCATAGCAAAAATCGATTAATTTAAGGTATTGTCATAGCTATTAGTTAATTTGTCAAGTAATATTGTAAAATAAGATAATAATGAACATTTTTTTGTGCTGCTCAGGTTTTTCACTTAATTATTTAATTAAATATAGTCATTCCAAATAATAAAAAAATCGAATTACGACCGTAACAGATACATCAGATCGTAAGTATTAAATTTAGATATATGTATCGAGATGAAAAATACGTCGAATGAATAAAACGAGTTAAGTTGAATGAGAGACGTCATATGTAGTCGAGAATTTATGAAAATGAGCAATAAGAGTAAATTACTTCAAGTTTTTATTTTCGGTCCATTTCCCGTCTGATGGAAGAATCTTGATGTTGAAGTAATGGAGCTCTTTCTTGTCCTAGCTCTGGTAAAGTTTCCAATTCTTGCAGTGGACTTCGTTGCCATATACTTCTAGCAGCCACTTCGCGGTATCCTCTTCTTCGAACCTGTCAATTTATTTTAGATAAGTTATCAAATTGTAGATTTGATGTATTTTCAATAAAAAAAAACAAAGAACTTTACTTGTCTGTGATGAAGTTCATGCAGGTACAATGTAGATAGAGACATGTCGATAGCCGTCAGCTCCAGAGGAATAGCAGCCTCAGCGTTGATGTCTGTAGCGGTGCCAAGTACAGATGCTTCCAGCGATTGATTCGTTATTCCAGTAGCTTGTTGTAAACTGTGTAGCAAACTCCTTTCACCAATATGCAGGGGCCCTTCGGCTCGACTAACTCCTCGGCGGACACTTTTGGCTTCTTGTCTATTTACATTAATATTGCTAGTACTGGCAGAAATGGGTCCACCAATGGAAGAATCTGAAGACATTCCTGGCATGGGCTGATTGTATTGACTTGGCATACTCGACTGATGCATTCCCGTACTTCGGAGAATGTTTGAAACCACACCATTGTACTAAAAAACAAACATTTAGAATTAAAAAAAAATACATTTAAATTACTGTAGCCAGCAAAGGTCATCTAAAATATTATTAATGACTTACCTCTGGCCCTAAGCATGACAGACTACTCAAGCTAGCATAAAGAGGGTTGGTATCATAATATCCTACGTTCGTTGCTTCTTTTTTAGCTCTTTCTCGCAAAGCCGCAACGAAGACTTCAGCGTATCCAGGTGGTTTCCAATCAGGATTTGTGTGTGTGAAGTGTATTAATGATAATTCAGTCTTGCCGTCTTCGGCTTGAGTAATGTTGTTAGATACCACAGGAATATGTTTCTCGGTCGGCTCCACTCCGATGTTTTCGAAATCAGCGACGTCGGTGTCCTTGGCGTGAGGGCTGTGAGCCAAAGTTTGCCACATAGGATTTCCGTGTTTTCTCACGTCCATCTGAGCAAAGCTACATATGTCTCCTACACCGGTGACTTCGACGGTGAATCTGCGATAGAAGTCAACGATATCCAGCGCTTTGTATCTCAATTTGAAAATCAAAATATACGGCGTCAAGAGAGGCGAGATAAGCTCTTCCAACAAGTGCACCGCTCGGTACTGAAAGTGTTGAGCCATTTGCGCTCTGGTCGTTTGAGTGTGAGCTTGGCCACGCCAACTGTCTGGTCGGTAGTGAGTGTGAGCGAGAACTGCGGTAAGTAGACTTTCAGGACACCAGACTAAATTTTCATCGGGTATGAGAGATCTGGCTATACCAGCAATGCCACCAGTTGCTGCTATGATCATGAGGACGTGCTCGACAGTCAAAAAGTCCTCGTCGTACATCGTCAAAATGAAGAAGACGAAGAATATGCTGCCCGTTACGAATGCAATGTTCTTTGCGAAGATCGTCAACAGCGGTGACGTGAACATGCTCATGTACTTTGAAGCCGGACGGTAGGCTCGATTTAGTCGAGCTGTTAGCTCGTGGTCCAACTCGTTAAAGTGGCGCAAGTAGACTCTGCCGTACAATGACCACATGCGTGTTCCGAGAGTACCTGGTTCTCTTTTCAATAACTACGGAAAATTGACAAACTTAATATTTGAATTGATCTTCTTATAAATAAAGAAATACAATTTATACTTACTTCTCCATAGTTGAAAAATGTATTTAAAATTTGCCAAAGTAGGATCAAAGGACAGAGGACGAGATTAGCAATACCAATCCACAATATGTGCTTTGAAAGCGCTCTCGCAAGTTCGTGGCGTTTTTGCATTTTTTTGTAATCTTCTCTAATGTGCCAACTGTTTTCAAACGGTGACCATGGTCCCCCTAGTAAGAATATCAAATCATGAGTTCGCCATCATAATTGATAAAATTGAAAAAGAAGAATGTTCATTACTTACAAAACAATAAGAATTCCAAATTATATTTTAGGCCTTTAGTCATAAAAATAATATCTCCTATGAATGGAATTTTGAGTGGTACAGGAAGAAGAGACTTATTCACCATGGCCACCCAATAATTTTTGAACCTTAATATTCTATGGTAAATATCAAGTTCAGTCAGGTCTCTTTTGTGAATACACATTTCCAGCTCTTTCTGCACTTCTATAACTTTCTTTTGCACTTCATGCCAGGTTAAATTATCTAAATCACTGTCTCTGATTTTTAAGGCAACATTGAAAAAACATTTGATGTCCCAGTATTGAACAAAATGATAGAGAACTTTAATGACTCTCAGCAACCAGAATATATTTGCTATCAGAATGCAAGTCCATGTGAATAAACCCATGCTTGCTAAACATTCTTCTGATGATACTATGGCATCAGATATTGAAGTTTTGTTACCAATAGTTTTATCTCTGAAAAATGAACATACAATTAAGTACAATATTTCAATTTTTTTATGCAACTTACAAATGTTTTTGTGAATATTAAATTTTACCTGAACAATATAGAATAATTCACAGCATGAAAAAGAAATACCGTGAATGTGACAACAAAAACAAATTGTGCTAGTTCAAAACCTTCTTGAAGCATCATGCAGACAAAGCCATGTTTCTGGTGGTAGTGGTACATTCTTGTGAAAAACGAATCTAAATCTTCTATGTGGTTCCATTGTGATTTTCCACCCTCTGGTACAACATGTATTATAACACCAGAATCTCGTGGAGTCTCTTCGTGATCGTCATCTTCTTCATCTCTTTCCACCGTTATTTCCAATTGTTGGTAACTGCCATCTAGCACCGTCGTCATCTAAAACAATCAATAGTATTACTGTTGAGAAATTAAAAATCACTACTTTAACAATTTGAAAAAATTTTAATATTTTGGAGCAAAACTGTTTAAACATTAGAAACTAGAAGTATTTGTTTTACTTAATCATTTCATTGTTATCCCTCGATACAAATTATTCTATTCTATATCAATTTATTATAATTCTATTTTACATTTATGTCCATTCATGTAACACAAAGTATATAGCTCACAAAATATTAAAATCATTTTGAATTTTTTAGAGTAGATTTTTTAAATACATATTTTGTAATTTATATAACGGCAAGGCAATGTTTACATGGATTTCTATAAATTGAAAATTATATCATGACACATGCAGGCTATTTGGGTGATATTGATAGAATAGCATGTATTACAGAAGCAATGAATATCAAATAGTGACATATTCCTTTGAAGTGAACCCTTACCATCTTCCCTTTGTGATTAGCTTCTATGCAGGTAATAACAGTGTCTCGTTTCATTTTTTCATGTCATTAAGATTATTTAACTACAGCCAATGACGCTGATGAGAGCATCTAAAATGCAGGTGATTTGTGGAATATTGACTGACAAAATAGGTATTGTTTGAATGATTTGACTAAACTAAGACAGTGAAATTAAATTGCTCCATTTAAGTATTGAAAAATAATTGATGATCAAAATTCAGTTTATTTGTTTTTTCTGAAATCTAATATTTTATGATTTTATTCAATGTCTCTGTTAACAGTGCCTATAAAAAAACGCCTTGAGAAGTATTTATTTAAATATACACTAGGCAAACAATGAGCTGAAACGAGTTAAAAATGTAACTGGAGTTAAAAACGGATGAGGCGCATTTGTTTGTTTTAAAGAATGCTCAATGACGGAATATTCAGTGTTGCATATCGCAAGAGTATGTCTGAATAAAAGTGCGTATAATTTAAAAAGAACAATGACTAGTCGTCGTAGATCGGAGTAGCGTATGAAAAAAAAACGTCATCGATTAGAGGATTTGCTTGTTTGGAGGCCATGTAAAGTGTGCTTTGGCTATTTTTTCGTCGTATTATGGTTAGAAAAAAATGTTTGCTCGCTCGAGAGGCAACAATAACAACTCGGGTTCTTTGGTTAATGCGCGTGAGACAGCTGATTCGCATAAAGACAAATGACGTAAAGGCAACTAACCTTAATTTATCTTCGTTGTTCTTTCTCGTGCCCAAAACTCGAGCCTTGAACTTGTTGGCATCTAAGTAAACTTCTAATTTTGACTTAATTTTACGCGAAAGACGTAATAGAATCACAGTTGGCTCGAATCAAATGCGTATTAACAATTTGACTGGGTTTCATTGTGTCGAGCTGCCTTTCGGAGCTGCATCGCTTGGACTCGACGCTACTCTAATGCTGCTCGCTCGCTCTCTCTTGCTTCGCGTCCTACCTACGTATTATGGTGCGTCTGCGAGCGCTTCGAAAGTCAGAGCACCTCTTTGTCGTCGTCGTCGTCGTACATGTTATTGCTGAATTGCTCCTCTTCCGAGCTCTATCTGCGCGGCGACCACACGACGACGCTGTTTTACTTTGTAATCTACATCATCTTTTCTTTCCACTCCACTCTCATTTCATAGGTGCCTTTTGACTCACCTTCAAACTAGTATTATACCTGACGACCTTTTTATTTTTACTCGCAATTTTTCTTTTTTTTTTTTTTTTTTTATTTTCAAGATATCAACAGATTCTAGAGAGCGCGCCGATCGTACGCGCACACACGTTGACGTACAAACTAATTCATCGCAAGAATTACTTTGTTTCCAATGGAGAAATTATGATTTCCGAATTTAGCAGTATCTTCGCGATATACGAGCGAACCAACTTTAGCAAATTTTTTCATCGATTCACGAAGGAAAATTAAAATTGAAAATGAAGAAATCTTGCAAAAAAAAAAGATTTTATATTCGAAATGACATTGTGGATACATAAAATGTCTCCAGATTATTTAATATATAGTATATATGTATATATTTATATATTGAAAATGAGCGTTACATTTATAAATTAGTCCTAAAAAACCAAACGTACGATTTCTTTTTTTTTTTTACTATTTATTTATACACATTACGTTCTTCAGTATTGTACATAATCCTATGAATTTACACAGTAAAATTTTAATAAAAAAAAAATGTGTGTATCGATTTCCGTATACCATTATATACTCGCATATCTCACTATATACCATAGTGAGCGCAACGCTGTATATGCACTTCTAATAAATGCGCGCGGTGCGTATCAGCGGAAATCACGTGCGGTCAGCTTGGGATGTCATATACAATTATTATTATTTTTTTGTCATACGTCCTCTCAGTACAAGGTTCGACCGCGCTTCTAATCATTGGTTTAGAGCGAGACTGCATTGTTATTTTTAAACATTTTGTTTGATAAATATAGTGTGTATGTTGCGTCCACTGCCCGTCATGATCGTTTTAGTTTTATTGAAAAAATAAAATTAAGAAACAGTGCTCCAGTTTCGGGCAATCAAGTCTGCGACTTGGCGAATTGATCGTCAAAAGTCTCTGCGTAGTTCTCGTTCATCAAGTTCGTAAACTTGTCTCAGAATTCTTCAGAGTCCGTGCCGAGGCTCTGCATGTCCTATCTTCTTCGCTGATTGGGGTTCTGACCCCTGAAATTCGGTCCACTGCCGAAACCTCTCTCGAAATTCGGATTCGGAGGTCTGAAGTTGGGCGGCGGCCCGGAGAAATTGTTGAAAGGGCCGCCTTGGAAGGGTCCACCCATTCCGGGACGGAAATGCATATTGGGACCGAAATTGCTGTTGGGCGGTCTGAAGTTGCCAGGACCAAAGCCTTGCATATTCGGTGGAGGTCCGTTAGGTCGGAATGGAGGCGGTGGTACGTTCATATGTGACATCATATGAGGCATGGGTCCGTCCATTCCTTGATGAGAACCCATTTTCGAGGACTGCTGCGACGAGTTGGAATGATGCTGCATGTTGGGCGGTGGCATGTTCGGATTGATGTTTTGCATATTGTGGTGGTTGGACGAATTGGCCGTGCCGTACGAATTGCTGCCGGATCTCTGATCGCGCTTGTTGTCGAAGTAATTCTGCGAGAAGCTACTAGTGTCGGGTTTTCTATCTCTACTGCTGTCGTCGTCCCAATGCCTGCTGTCCGTGTCTCTATTACCAAAGCCGTCCGAGGACGAGTACGAGTTCTTCATCTGCCTGTAATCGCTATCTTGGAAATTGTGTCGCGAATCCATGTCGTCGCGCATGCCAGGCCTTCCAGGCCCGCTGGAGGAATTGTATCTGAGGTTTTGGTCGTTCGATCTATAATCCTCGTCGTAGCTATCATTGTAGTTGTCCTTGGACGACGATCTGTCAGCGTTCATTCCGTATCTGAGATCGGTGTCGCTCGATTGCGAATCCTCGTTGTAGGAACCACCAAACACTGGCTGATGCATCTTTCCCGTTTTATCGCCGCCGTTGTCGCTCCAACCGATCAATTGATCGAACTTGCGCTTCCCTCCGCGATTCAAAGATTTCAGCAGCTCTGGATTCTGCGCGAATTTCGAGCTGGGCAGAGGAGCTGGTAAGTCGAGGTCAGGAATTTTAGTGTAATCGATGTCGTTGTCATCTTGCAAATATTCCTCTATCTCCTCTGTGTCCTCGTTGGGTCCGATAACGTCTCGCAGTTCCTCAATTTCACCGGATTGCACGAGCTTGTTTATAGCATCGGTTCCCTTCGCAATAGCGTCAGCCAATTTCGATCCAGCTACGAGTAAAAATAAAAATGTTGGTTATGTTCGCGCGAAAGGTTATAAAAAAAAATAAAAGATAAGTCGGCAACACTCACGTTCAACTGGAATCATCTTTCCGTACAAAATAATAGCGCTAGGAGTGACGTCGTTCAAAGGCACAGCGCCAGGAGTTGTTTCAATAAGCTGATTGACAATGGCAGTAAGTGCCTCGGATGGTTCGTTCTCCTCGCCGCCTTCCATTTCGTTCCACTGAGCTTGGAAATTGCGCGGAATAGGTTTGCTGTAGGGCACCTTTTTACTCGCAGCTTTTTTGCTCTCCTCGGCCGCGTGATCGAGATCGAGACCCGGTATCTCGCCGTTTTTGTCCTCGTGCTCGGGATCCGCGTTGATGCGATCTTCAGGTCCCATACCAGGAATGACTGCGCCTTCGTCAGCTGTATTAACACAAACGTTCAATTGTCATTAGAACAAAACAAAAATTGAACATCGCGACGTTGCGAAACAAACAAACGAATGGCGAAGTTACTGACCGACTTCATGGTCGTCGACGCCACCTGCTCCGGCAGGTAGAGTGTTGAGGTTGTATTTGTCTCTCATGAGATCACCTGGCCTATTTCTCGTCCAAAATTTAGACGTATGGTCGTTGCTGCCCGAGCACAATATGTGACCCAGAGGATGCCAGGCCAATGTCCAAACTATACTGTCGTGAGCCTGTTCTATCGCTCCAACTTCTTTATCGGCACTGCACAATAAAAATAAAAATCAAATCAATTTCAAAAAACAAAAAGAAAAAAAAAAGAATTATTCAAGATTGAAAATATCGAACAACGATGTACGTACCCGACGTGCCAGAAAAGAATGGCACCGTCGCTGCCACCGCTGCAGAAGAGTCCCTCGTGACTCGGATGCCAAGCGACGCTAGATGCCTCCTTCTTGTGACCGCGGAAAGTCTGCACCTCTTGACTGAGATTTCTCAGATCGAAGAGCTTGAGCAGGTGATCGCGCGACGCGGTGACCAACCAATTACCATTGTCATTCCACTTGACGTCCATCACCGTCGATTTATGCGCGTGAAGCGTCGCCAACGACTGTCCCGTTTTGGGATCCCATAGCTTCACCGGCTGCTGGTTATCTTTGCTACCCGATATGACTAGGCTCTTTTGTGGATGCCAGTGCACGCACTTCACATCCGCTCCGTGACCTATAATTCAATTGGTATGCAATGTTATGTGCATATAATCTTTTTGTTGTTGTTTTTTTGTTTTAATTACGTAATGGATTGTAAAAACGATTTTTTTTTGTTTTTGGAGTTCTTACCTCGGAGTATACGTTCTTCGTGACATCGCAGAAAATCCCAAATTCGTACAGTTCCGTCGTCACTGCACGTCGCCAATTTGTGATCCGTTGGACTGAAACTATTCGCCCCAAAAAAAGGCAAAAATATAGATAAACACGTTTACATTTCGTATTCCGTTATGATTTTGTTGTTGTTTTTTTTATTGCCAAAGTGCTACTACATTGTTTTGGGTTGCAAGTTTATTGGAAGTACGATTTTTTTTCGTCGATGTTTTCTTTTTCTTTCTTTCTTTTTTTTTTTATAGTACATTAAGCAATCATTCGCAAAATAGTGTATATTAAAAATTTATTTATAACTAATTGATGAGATGCTGTCATAGAACGTTGTAATTGATTTTGTTAAAAGTAAAAGGATTGAGGAATAACTTTTTTATTTCTAAATAGAGCTTCTGCAGCCAACAAGTCACACAAGTAACGCTATATATAGAAAGGGTAGATATAGAACAAATGTAAAAATTTGCATAAAATTTCTATTAATATGTTTATCTATTTTTGTTTTCAAAACACTCGGTCCATGATAAAATCAAACGACTTAATAATCTAAATTTTGATTCGAGATTCAACTATTGAATGATGGAAATGGTGGAACTGACAATTTTAGTACTACATACTAGTAAAAAAATGTCATTTTCACTTCCAAAATTATTTTTGCTCGGATCATAGGTTGAAAACATAGAAAAATGTTCTCTTTCAAAACTACATTTCTATGTACTTGACCTTGTACAATTTAATTAGCATTCATTGAAAATTATCAAAGTAATTGTAAGCAATCAGCAGTAAAAATAGTAAAACACGGTATGATACAAATTTTGCACATCAAATATCCTTAAAAATGTGCGTTCAATATATTAATAGGCTTATGAAAGTAAAGTGGATTTTGGGTATTTGTTTGTAGAAGAAACCTCCTCTGCAACCACCTGAACTCGCATGCACGGACGTAGAAAAGCATAGGCCAATTAAGCACAAACTGTTTTTTTTTTCTTTTTACAAGGCAACGCTATCTTTAATTGGAGAATATAATGAATGGTTTTGTTGTTTATTAATTCGTATATGATAGGGTTAATGTTTAGAATAAAAAATCTTCATTGACGTCCGGACGGTTTTGAAAGTCATAGCAATCCTTTTTGGTAGACGCTCGAGTAAAGACGAAAAAAAGCAATCGATATTGGAAATATGCTAAATAAATGCTATGCACGGAAGTTTGTAAAAATTAGTCGGGACCTCGCCGATATTCCAAGAAACTCAAGATAAGGATTCCCGCATTGTGAATAAAAAAAGCATCTCCGACAGTCATAACTGGCACTCAAACTGACTGTAATAATCTAATGGCTGAAAGTGCAACTAAATACATAGTATATATGGAAATAAAACTAAAATTTTTTTTGATGCCACATAACTATCGGAAGACGAGCTCCTTGAAATTCTTGATAAATTCAGCATTTATTGCACATTGGATCATTTACATGAGGCATGTTTTTATTATTTTTTTTATCATCGATTTTTTCTTTAGCAAGAGGCAAAGTCGTAGCGATATTGAGGAAAAACTTTATTTATACAAGTCAATAGAAATGTAAAAAAAAATGTCACCGATCAATAAAATTAAATTTCATCCATTTTATTATACAATTGGATAAAGTGGCTTGGGAATAGGAACTTTATTTTGTTTCTTATTTTTATTCCATTTCTCATCTTGACTAGATTATATATCACGCGATTTGTACTTTTGTTTTTTATTATTGGAATACATCGATTTGCTCAGCTTGGCAATGTATAAAAAAACCTAACGTTATTATTAAAGGTATTACAGTCATCTAATTCCTTTTTTTTTTCTCTTTCATATTACAATACCAAGTAAAGTATTATCCTAGAGCAGTTGTTTAAAAACCATTTACATACAAATATCCGTACAAGGATAAGGAGTTGGGTGCTAATTAAAGCACAGTTCCAAGAAAAGTGTAATAGAATTATATAAAATATCCTGAGAACAGCAAATACTTTGCAATAGTTCAAAGGACTAGAGTGATGATTGATATACCTGAGTCCCCTAATTGCTTCTTTGTGTGCTTGAAACATCTTGACGTTGTTCATATTGCTCTGCCAGTACTTGACATATCCTGCATGATCTCCAGTAACCATCCAACTTTCATTATGTGACCATACCATTGTCCTTACTGGGCTGTCATGAGCCTTTAAAGAAAAAATTTTTTCATATAATTTTTTTTTTCAATTTCAATGAAAAAAGTATTAACGTAAATATTAAAATTCAACTAACATATTGCATACATGTTTTATCTAATTTTGTTTAATCAAGCTAATAATTTTACAGAACTAAAGTATAAAATTAAATCGAACATATCACTGTCGCGTTTATTCTACAATTGCACTGGTAACATTGTCCAAATTACTTATAAAAATGAGATTTATTTGAGTCTTAATTAGGAAGTGAAGACTTGAAAACTCGAATTTTACAATACAATAAATGTTTTCAACTTATGCAACGCTTCTTTTAAACCATTTCAACTTATTTCAACTATCTAAAAATCAATACATTCTTGAAATTAATCTTAGTTAATTAATATAGAGAATTATTTGCTTACCTGCAGGATTGTTTCAAAATTAAATGTTAAACCATTCCATAAAGTAAACTCTCCACTAGATGCACCTGTAACAAGTCGCCTTCCCTCGGGCGTCCACGCCATACAAAAAATAGGACATCTCATTTTGTTTGTTGCCGTTTTTACGAATCTAGTTGTGACTGCGTTTATAGGATTATCAACATAACTAGGAGGCGGCAAAAGGTCGGGATAATATATAACATCTGGTTGAAGCGCTCGCCTGTCTCTATAATCACGTTGCCAAATGCGATTCTGAAAAATGAATAGAAACATTGTAAAAGTTACCAAATTGACGTGATTATCGAATAACAATGTGATAATTCAAAATATTGAATATTACTTCTAATGCTTTGATGATAGCTGAGTTGTAATCTACAGTTTTACGCATAACTGATTTACGAAGTCTCTTGCCATCAAATTCATCTTGCATGGCATCTTGATTGCCAGATATCAGTTTTGGAGCATGGTAGGGTCTGAAAGGCTTGAAAAAACCTCTATTTGGATCCTTATAATTAGGGAAACGGGGCTGATAATTCGTAGATGTATTTATCATTGTTAATGTTGGAGGTGGTGCTGACAAATTGGGAGTGGTCGGTGGAGGGACTGACATGTTGGGAAGGTTGATGGGTGGTGGGGGAGTTGAAAATTGTGTGTTTGCTGCCATTTTTACAGAGTTTTTTTTCTATCTTCTTCTCTATAATAATAAAGAATTACACCAAGATCATAGTAAACCTGAAACAGAAAATTGAAAAAATGTCAGATGAATCCTTAGGATTTGGGTGTGGTTGAAGTTATAAAATGTGCATATATGAAAAATAACTCTTTGTTGACAATATTAAACATACATTAAAATAAGGGTACAAATAAAGTTTAGATTGTGCAGTATGTATATCACTCAGTACCTACAAATCATTGACAATACTCACTGCTCATAGCAACATAAAAAACAAACATAAAGAATGGGTTCATTGAATTGTGAATCAGAGTAAATTGTATGAAAGTTAGAACATCAAATTATAAAAAGCGTTTGCGGAAAACTTTCTGGAAAATAGTTTGTAGTAGTAGTAGTGAAAGCTTTCTAAGGCTGAGACATGAATCTACTGAATACCTGCAAGACCCTTTTTAATACTGTTTACGCATAATTAGCAGTTATAATTAATGTTAAAACCGCATCAAAGTAAATGAAAACAATTATTGATTACTAATTATATTAAAAATATGGTAAAACAAATCGTGCTATTGGAATTGTATGAAATAAACTAATGTTTATTAAACGAGTGATGAAAACGCAGCCTCGACCAAGCAAGTTTCTAGGTTAGAGCAACGACCATCGCAAAGTACAGCCAAGATGGAGCACCCGAAGGCGAGTACAGGCCTAACCGTATAAAGTGTGAATTTATTACATACCGTAAGTGGAGCTGCTTGGCACTTGAAACACCTGAATTGGGTCCATTGACGCTCGAAATGTTCGAGTGTAACAATATAAACTATACACTCGAAAAATACGAGGGGCGAGGGCCCGCCGAGTGAGGCAATGTATATCGGTTGCGGCCAATAACCGACAAAAAAAAAACGGAGCAAAAAGCCTCGAGATAATGTCGCGTTCTACCGACAACGATATTTACGACATTATCAAGCCGAACCCTCGACGAATTACGGGGATCAGATCGACGAACGCGAAAACGCACTTTTTTTTCTCCCGACGACGTGGACCCACAAATTGGCGGCTGGCCGAGGAAAGTCTTCCTGCACGCTCGCACGCAAATGGTTTCTCTCTATCTCTTTCACGGCCGAGATGATGGCTGCCAGTGCCTTGCTTGCGCTGCTCGGTGGCTGGCGCGCTGGCGCACTATTGCTTCTGCGGCGTTCGGAGCGGGAGGCCGGAGGCAGCGTTAGCTTACTCGAACGGCCGCTGTAAGCGCTTTCGTCTTTCTGTAAGTTGAGAATTGCTTACGTCGAATTTATTTAAAATTATTGGAGCTTTAAAATTTAAATGCCCGAGTTGAAAAGTTCGTAATACGAGACATTCTTGATGAGATTCTTTTTAATTTTTTTTTCGTATGGTCTTTTAAATAATCATCTTGCTCTGTCTCTTTCTCACATTCTTGTCCCACAATAATTATTAATTCTGTCCTTATTGGTTGCGGCATTTGTTTCTTCCAGCGATTTCACAATATTCAAATTTAAATAAAATTGTTGTCAATTTTATTAATAAACTAATAAATTTCTTATTTTGAATTCTTAAAAATAAAAACAACTATGATGAAATCAATATTCATTAAACAGATACACGCAGTTGTATAATATCATTATATAATATTTAGAACGACCTATAAGATCCATTACAATCTATACTCGCGTTAATGTGCTTTAAAACAAATTATCATATCGTTAAGGTTCATAAATATCATTTTTGGATGCAGTAAACTCTCTACAAACCAAATTTGTTTCATTTATTGTTGTTTTTTTTTCATAAAATGAAATATTCGATACACGCGCCGCAGAGTAAATAAATAATAAAACAAACGCAAACAGTTCGTGAGGCCAATAACTGCATTGGCTGAGCTATTTGATATTATTATTAACATAAATATGCTTTCTAATATATTGCACATAATTTCATGCGTTCATAAATAATGTAAATGTATAATTTGAAAAGAAAGTAAAGGTGATTGAAAATCAAGTGAAATTAAATTAATAAAGAGAAACGATACTAAATAATTATGAAAGTTCAGTACACTATTTTTGAAAATCATGTTGAACTCTGTATTCAAATTACAACTCTCACGCTCTCATTCATTTTTACAGTATTTATTTCATGAAATTTATTATTAGAAAATGATTCAATAATTACTCAGTTCTTTATATTCTATATATAAATTTGCGACCATCATCGGCTCTTAGTAAATAAAAACATTGATGCTGCTTATACTTCAAAAGGTTTTGGTAAATTACACTTTTAGTAAAGCTTTCATCTTTCAACCTAAATGAATCTCTGACTGTAATGTCGTTCATGAATCTCTAAAAATATGAAAATAAAAATGTTTTCAAACTGCCTTTTGCATTTAAAAAAGGAAATTAACATCAAAATATTTAGCTCCTCTACAAAGCTTTTGATCGTTTCAATGCAACAACATTCTTTTTCTCACCGTAAACTCGATATTACATTGAACATTTATACCAAACAAAAAATCCAGCGATTCCAGAAATTCACTCCACCCAATAAGAACCGCATAGCGATCGCGACCACATATAACATACTTTCTGTATAAAAACAAGCTCATAAAAATAGACGAACTAAAACTATAAGCAGGCAAGTCCGTATAGTCGGCGTATGTGAAGCGAAGTAGTTAATCCCGTTATGACTTCAACATACACATACGATACGCATATATGCACGCCGGATAGATATAGATAGAGTGGGCCGCATATCTATAAGCATTAAGCATATATGTATACACATACATATATAAGTATGAGGCGTGCTGTATATAAACGAAAAACGAATTGATCGGTGGCGCTGCTAGAAAACCGGCGGCGGAGGCTGGAAGGTCAAGGATCGATGGATCGCGAGTTTGTGTTCTCTCTCTCTCTCTCTCGCTCACGCTCACTCGCGGCTGCTGCTGCTGCACGGCGAATCACTTGTTGCACGCGCCGCGGCTGCCTGGAAAGAGGCAAAGTCTTTTTGGCCTGCAGTTTGTTGAGTGCATTATATACGCAATCCGCGACAGATATACTCATATCCACCGAAAAAAAGATTCCTCGAAAATAAGAAGAAGAGAGAAGAGAGAAGACGCGAGTGAGTGAGTGTACAAAGTGTGTGTGTGTGTGTGTGAGAATCCTCTGAAAGTGCAGCACAGTGCATCTTGCAAGAGTATAGTGCTAGTAATATACGCGCGCGCGCGTCGGCTCATGGAATGTCCTCTCTTTTCTCGTGACAGATTTTGGCAGCAGCATTATGCTCGCCGGCGAATCCAGTCTGCCACCCAAGGCTACGAGCATCGTTTACGGCCGATCCAAACGGTGAGTCGTTGCTAACGTTTGTTTTTCATTTACCCTTTTGCATATAAAAACATATACACGCTTGGCTCTCTCTCTCTCTCTCTTGAGTCGCAGTTGTGTGTTGTATATATATGTGTGTGTGAGAGTACCGTACGGCAAAAGAGTGGCGGCAGCGGCGCTCATGGCACGCGCGCGCTGGCTGGAAAATAGCGCGCTGACATTTTGTGCAGCTGCCTTGCCTGCGTTGTGTGCCTCTCCTCTCTCTCTCGAATCTCTCTCTCTCGCACATAAGACGCTCACTATACTCTCGCGCCAACCAACAGACAGAAAAAAGAGAGAGAGAGAGAGAGAGAGAGAGAGGCCCTTTAAGACGACCGGTGAGTTCTCTTTACAATATACAAAGAGACATGGCCCAGGTATATAAGTCGCTCAGGTAAAACTATACGTACGCTTTCTCGCAGGATTCTCTCTCTTTCTCTGTCCCTCAGAAATATTTGCTCGGTGTTAGAGAGCGAGAGAGGGACAGTTAATTTTATGGGGCTGCACGGCGGAAGATTTGTTACTTTTGACTTCACTGCAGCCAAAAGAGAGAAAAAGAGAGAGAGAGAGAGAGAGAGTGGCATTCTCGAGCGAGAGAGTGAATCACGTTTAGTGCACACGCGATGCGTTTTGTGGAAAAAACGTGATTTTTTTTTTTGCTTCATTCTTTCTCAAGGAGACAATTGCGTTTTCCGCGCTTATACTCGCGCGCGTGAGTACGTGTTCTTTTACCACTGCGTACGAGTATATTTCTGTACTGCAAAACTGGTTATTCAAAGGCCTATAATATGAAATTTATCGCAGTCACGCTTCGCTAAAGCGTCTAATAATACAGTGAAAGACAAGTCTTGTTCTCTCTTTCTCTTTCTCATCGACGATCGCAAACGCATAAGTGTGCGCTTCATTAACAACAACTCCGCGTTGTTCTTTCTGTTTCAGATAACGAAAAGGGCTGTGACGGTTGACGTAACTCCAAAAAAATAAAATAAAATAAAATGAGCGATTCGTGATTCAGCGTGAGGCGGTAAAAACCCAAAATAAAGCATCGACAATGGCAAAATACCTGTCGGATGCAGGATCGTCGCTGCCCTTCAAGAAACCATCGAAAATCTCATCCGAGACGAGCAGCAGCAACGCGGACGCCGAGAAAAAGCGCAAGAAGAGGGAAAAATCGTTGCGTCGTTTCATCCCAGCGATCTTCACAAAAGACAGCAGCAGCAGTCGCAAAGTAAACTGTAGCAGCGTCGACAAGAGTTTAGAATTGTCCGAACGTGGTAAACGTCGGGGTGGCGGCGGGTTGGACGACAGATACTACACTCATCACTATCAGCCGAACAGCCGTATGAACAGATGCTCGGACCCGCTGTATTTGCGAAACGATAACATAATGCACGTCAACTCGAATCCCAGTCTCAGCGGTAGTATGATCGAGGAACGGCTGAACGAGATCAAACACGATTTGTTTCCAGTGCAACAAGCTGGTGGTGGTGCTGCGACTCCAGATCACTACCTCATGCAAGAGAACGCACAACAACTACAACAACAACAACAGCAGCAGCAATCCAATGTGTCTTACAACTCGGAGGGTTGCTGCGACGAGAACAAGTGGATGATGGACGCAAACGTCATCAGCGGCTCGCCGAACATTCGAACTCTCAATCATCATCAACAGCATCATCAACATCGTCACAACAAGTCGCAGCTGGACAGCGACAGTCCGCGCGGTGGTCAGCAGTGCGAGCTCAAACGCAATTACAGCTTTCAAGATCCAGCCGGCTCGCCGTTCCGACGGAATTGCGGACCATCGGGGCGGATATCGGCGCCGCCGAGCGAACGATTTGTCATACGACCGCGCGCCATTCACCCGGTCGACAGGCCGCTACCAGCGATCCCGCAGAAGCTCGCTTACATCGAGCAGAACGGGGTGCGTTACGTCAAGTACCCGCAGGAGGCTTGGAAGGACAATAAGCAACAACTTCAACAACAACAACAGCAGCAACAGCAACAAATCAAACTACAAGTGGAGAACGTGAGAAACGCATCGCCGTGTTCGAGTCTCAAGTCGGCCGACGAGTACGCCGACTCGTCGTACACCGCCAATTCCAGTCAGAAGAGTGAATTTTCACCGACGAGTTCGAAAAGCGGCGAGTACTACTTGGTCAACGAATCGTCTCGAGCGAGTAATCAGTCGACGTCGAACGAGAGTCTTTCGGATCAGCCGGATCACAGTACACCGCGAAGCATCAACGTGGAGATAAACAACGACCGGAACGACGACGAAGACGACGATCACCTTTACGACAAGCCACCGTCGGTCAATAACTTGGCGATGCCGAGTCAGGAGAGCAGCAGCGAGCCACGGGACGAGCTTTACGAGGTTAAAAGTAGTATAGGACAACCTATTTACGACGAAGCCGAGGCGAAAATTCATCAGGACGAACTTTATGACGTTCCACCTCCACCACCGCCATCGACTTTGTCGCACAACAACGAGGCCAACAATCGTGAGAACGGCCGAGAGAATCGCGATGACAAATCCATCGAGAACGATAATTACAAGGAGCAGCAAAAAATAAATAACAGTAGCAGCAGCAACAACTCGCCACCGCGTAATCATGAAAATGCAAACGAGCAGCAGCAGGTGAATAATGAGAGCGTGACGAGTAGCTTGAGCAGTCCGATAAATTCACCTCAGCACTCGTCCTCGCGTCTCCTCGACAACAAGCCCGTTATATCACAATGCATACGCAAGAAAAGCTATCAACCGCAAAACTTGGCTCAGCCGATCGATCAGGTTCTCATTGCGTCGCCGCCGCAGTCTCCGTTGCACGCCTACAAGTCATCTCCTCCAACACCGCCGCCGCCGCCACCACCACTTCAGCAACAACAACAACGACAACAAACACACAGCGATCTGTACGACTTGCCGACGGAAAGCAACGATAACAGCGCGCAAGTGGTGAAACGTCAGCAGCCTTCGAGTCCTAACAAGAATCGCCGACCCGACGCGATTTACGTGGTGCACAGTGCCGCAAGCTCGACTACGCCGTCGCCTTCGCCGTCCAGTCAGATGAACTACGAGAACGTCTACGGCAACGGCAACAGGAAGGTAGCCGACTCGCGCAAGAGTTTGTCACCGACGCCGTCGTCGAGTAGCGATCAGCCGGTATCGTCACCGCAGAAACGGAAAATGATGCAGCACCTCGAAGCTTACTACTGGCAGCAGAGAGCCGTCGACGCTCAAAGACGTTCTCTCGTGAACAACGCGACGATGGACGCTCACGAGTACGCCTACTGGAAGCAGATGCAGGCGGCTGCGAATAAAGACCGAGCGATGCTCATCTACGAGGAGCACAATCGTCAAATGCTGGCTCAACAACCGCACATGTACTACGGCTCGCTGAGGAAGACTCACTCGGAGGGCGCGTACGCGCCGCACGTGATCTATCAGAAACCGTTGAGGCAGCCGGTGCTGGTCGTCCGACCGCAGCAATGCGCCAGGAGCGAGATCAGCGTGCAGAAAGGTTCGCCGGTGCAGAGGTCGGTGTCGTGTAGTCCGAGTGCCGCTGATTACGGAACTGTTGCCACTAAACGAGTGAGTTTCTCGAGTCAAGGTAACAAGCAACCGCAGTGGCCGACAAAACATGGCCCGGCACCCGAACCACCCACGAGAAGGAATAAAGTGATGGAATCGCCGGTTTACAATTCGTCGTCGCCGACGCTGTCGCAAAGCTCGAAAAATTCTGAGGATTACGAGGCTAATAAGCCACTTCCGCCTATACCTGTGCAGCAACAGCATTGGTCGTTAGTGAAGAGGCAAACTACGAGCAAGGATAGCAATACGACAACGACGACGACAACGACGACGACGATTCGAGAAAGGAAAGATGATGCCACCGATTGCAAGCTTCAGCCGGCTTTCAGCGAGAGCGAAAGCGGCAGCGAAGCTGGCGAGGTGCAGAGGATTATGCAGCGACGACAGAATGGTGAGTTCGCTTATTTCTTTTTTTTTTTCTTTTATCGATTTGGAGATGAGCTGACGGATTGCGAGGATGATAATGTCGTTTTTTTTATACGTACGAGATTTCGCGAAAGCGTATTATTGAAATGTGTATTCGAAAATGCTTATACAGCGTAGAGAGTTTTTTAACGATAGAAATATTTTCATCAATTATAACTGACAAGTCATTTCGGATTTTGACCTAAATTTTACACTTGCGGTAAAACGTACTTTATATTTCACAGTTGAATTCGATTTTTGCGTTTTGAAATGTGAATTTCTTACGTCTGTTACATTCGCAATTTCATAAGCTGTCTAGTGCAGCTTACATTTGCCGCTGAACTTATTCGATATAGGTCAGCGATTGTACGTTAAAAGCCGTTTGATTCAGTAATTAATGAGCGATTTCTCTGTTAATCCGCAAAAAAATCCATATTTGCACGTTTACTTATGAATTGCCTTCATCTGAGGAAATGCGTTGAGATAAGACGTTATCAATGCATGGCGGGATTAACGACGGATTGATGATATCAAGAGCTTGATTTTTATCCGACTGCATCCAAATAATATTTAAACCATCAGTTTTGTTGTGAATAATTAAATTTCGTTTATCTCTAATAGCTATTTCATATTTAAAAATCGTATTGTCGTCTTTACCCTAAAAAGTCCGAATAAAAGAGAAAAACATATACATGCATTGATTGCATCTTGTTTCGCAACTTTCAATTCATTTCAAATATTGATCTAGAGAATTTCAAATTCCAACTTACACAACCACGTCAAGCTTTGTACACAAGGTCAAATAGACTATTTCAAAGAGAAGAAGAAAAAAGTGTTTGAAAATGATTAAGCACACCTTCTCCCATCGGAGAGAAACTTTTACGCTTATTATAATTGTCCCGCGACGTTGACCGACATTCTCAAAACGTCTTTCCCAGATAATTCCGCAATAACCATTAAAGCGAGTGATATTGCCGTCGTAAAAAGAAAGAAATTGTAACGAACTACTCTTGAAAATTAGACGAATCTACGATACCACCGCCGTATCTAAACTCGATCCCAACAATTTTCAAACTCACACTCGTTATAAAAAAAAACAATCTCTTTATTCACCCCTTTGAAAAAAAAAGAATCAAGTAATCTACCATCCCATCGATAGACAGAAAGAGTAGTTAATGATCTGACGAGTCAATCAAGAAAAGATACGGCAGGCTTATAAAAGGGCGCGAACGAACGAACGAGAGCGACTTATTTTCGGGTGGGGGGTTAGTACATAGATACAGTATACAGAAAGCTCTCCGGGGGGATGTCGGGAGGTCTCGACCTTGCGCCTCGCACTGTTTGGGGGCAGTATAGCCGAGCGAGAGCTGGCGCCCTCTCGTCCGGCAGCTTAAAGCCCGTAGCAGCAGCAGCAGCAGCAGCAGAGGGATCGATTGTCGTCGTCGTCGTAGCGGCAGCAGCAGCCGCTTTAGTCGTCGGCGGCTCCTGCGGCCCGCGCGAGCCCCCCAGCAGCAGCAATAGCAGCAGCTCGATTACAAACGTGTGTGTGCGATTCGCGGAGGGGGCGCGGTTAAAAAAAAAAGCTCGCAAAACGTAAAAAGAAAAAAAAAACAGAACGCACGAGTGTGAAAAAGAGGGTAGTGTGATGATTGCCGAGGGTAGAAGGTGATGAGGAGTCCTTGCCATTCCTCGCCAGGATGCTGATCCGCTGGAAGAGCAAGGACAAGGCCTCGAGCAAGAGCGGCGACGGCGGTGTTGGTGGTGGTGGTGGTGGCGGCGGCGGCGGCGGCGGTGGTGGTGGTCAGGGCAAGAAGAAACGCAAGTTCGGCAAGGACGGTGAATATCAAAACTCCCCCCCCCCTATAAAGTATCATCAAAACTGTTTAAAGAGTCGATTATACGCAGTGCGTCACACAGACACACACACACACGTGCATTGGTGTGTATCTGTCGTATCCCGCCCGCCAAATTTTGCGCTTTGGGCTGAAAAGGGAACCGCACCCATCCCCCGCGCGCACAAGCCCGAGCGCGAGAGCGAGAGAGCGGCTATCGACCTCCCGAGAGCTTGCAGCTTGCGCCGCTCTCCCTCTCTCTCTCACACACTCTCTGCAGCTTACGTCTTCTTTCGGCGGTGGTGGCTACTTGCTTGCTTGCTTGCTTGCTTGCCCCCCTTCTTCTTTCTTTCTTTCTTTCTCTCTTTCTCTCGTTTTTTTTTTACTTTCAAAGATTAATCGGCCGCGGCTACACGAGAGCGGCTTTTACCACTGCTCGATTATTGACGAGAGTGAGGCGGACGTTTATTTGGTTAACCCTCTTCCGGCTTTACTACTGCTGCTGCTTGGCGTTCTATACTGCATGGAGTTCTCGTACGTATAACACACGTATCGAGAGAGAGAGAGAGAGAGAGAAGAAAAAAAAATACGAACTACTCTCAAGCCTCCGAGAATAACTTATGAGCAAGATGCGATAAATCCATTAAGAGCTACTTCTCTTATCAGCTCTCTCCTTTCTCTTTTTTTTCCAAATTGAAATTCTCAAGCAGCACCACCAGCCGTTCGCTCATCTGTTTTTCATGCTCGTGTTTAATGTTGAATTTTAACATTACCTCTTTCCAGGGAACTTTTTCTTAAATATTTTCCCATCCGCGAGAAAGAGAGAGAGAGAGTGAAGAAGAAACTTTTCATCGCGAGTCACAATCGAACGAAAAAAAATCACTCTCTTTTTTTTATAGAGCAGAGACAAGCGATTCCCATCACGTCTTCTGCAAATTTTCTTTTTTTTTTTGCTCGAAAGCTCCTAATTGGCAGGCAAGCACGAGCCACTTAACCATCGAAAGTTTGCGCGCAACACACATCGTAGTAGTCGCAATTAGCCTCGCAATGCATTCATTCGAATCAGCACCTTCGAATCTCTCTTTTCTTTTTTTACACGAGCAAACACGAAAGCAAAAAAAAAAAGTAAAAACGCTGATTGAGAGCTTTCGACAATCAAGGAACGGAAGCTCTAAGCTTCCGTCTCGATGCAAACAAACTCGCGGCCTAATTAACGAATTCGCGAAGGAATAATATTTGCTCGCTCGCTCGTCGCCTCGTTCGCGCAAGGAAGCTGATTAGCTTGTATACTTGTCGCACACATACGTTGGATGTTATAGCGATGGTGGGGTTTTATATATATATACACGTATGTAGCGCGTGCATCGCTTCGGCAAAAAGCAAGAGAGAAAGAGAGACACTCAGTCAGTCGTCGGCGTGTCTTGGCCGCATGCACATCTATATAACACGTAACAGGCGGCAAATTGTAGCGCCGCGATTGACGTATTGTTAGAGAGAGGGCGGAGTGAGCGAGAGAATATAGGAAGCGCGATCGACGTTTCCGATTGAGCCGCATCCGTGCAACTTATGACGGACGACAAATACACCACCGCTCTTTCTATTGTCCGTCATATCGCGTCTCTGTTATATACCGTTATATCGTTTTCCAAATACAGCACTCAACTAAGTGTATGTGTGTGTGTGTGTGTGTGTGTGTATATGTTTCGTCTCTCACTCTCTTCCTCGGCGTTGTACTTTTAACACGCGCGCGAGTTTAAAATTAAACCCTATGGACAAAGGAGTATAAGTTCTCCTCGTGCGAGGCTGGCTGTGCGTTACTTATACGAGAGGGGGGAAAGAGGTCGGATTGTGTAAAAAAAAAAGAGAGAAAGAGTGATATATATACATGCAAAGAAAGCGCAGCATCTGGTATACAGGAGTAAAATGTTTGACACGCATAGCAGTCGAAGCATTAAGCACGTGTGTTGTATATATACGCGCAAGCAAGACACGGGGGACGTATAGTAGGCGGGCAGAGTTGGAATTATTGTCCCCGCTGCCGTCGCCGCGCGCGCGAGTTGCGAAGCCCACTGCGTGCAGTATAGCTTGAATTAATTGGGCCTATAACGGATCGCAGTCGATACTCTTATATGTGACGCGTATTCTTTTTTTTTTTTAACCGCGAGTGTATGTGTGTGTATTATATAGACTTGGAACATCAACGAGAAGAATAAAAACAACAACAACAACAACAACGGCACATCATCATCATCCCCCCATCGATTTGGGATGCTGTCGAGGCGCATGCGCCAAACAAACCGATGAGAGAGAGAGAGAAGTCCTCTCGTGTAACTGGGTCATGTACCTTTGACCCAGTAATCGCACGTCAGTTTCCGCCCATCGCCGGCCCCGCGTGCACGCTCTCTCTCTCTCTCACTCACTGACAACATACACACAGACACACACTAACACGCCCTTATACAACCTGATGCGCTCTCTCGGCCAACATTATTTCGCCGGCTTAAAAGCCGCAATATCTCGGTGGCTGCTGCAGCTTCAACGTCGCTGCTGCTGCTGCTGCTGCTAGTATAGTAATGTAGTAGCAGTTTGTGATGAAATAGCTTCAGCTCTGCATGAGCGCGGCTAAGAAGCTTCGGGTTTCAAATATGTGCAGCAAGTGCAGCGAGTGCTGCCAGGGCTCGAGACACAGTCCACGTGCCAGCACATCGCCTTCGGATTCCGATTCCATTGCCTCAGGTAACTTTTCTTTTTTTTTTTTTCGTTTTCACTTTTCGCAGTCTCGACTCTGAGACACTTGAGATATATACTTTGTGATTAGGCCGGTTGCACTGTGGGCGTGTGTGGGAGATTGTGTTTTATAATCTGCGAGAGATCGAATTTTGCGTGCGGCTTGCGAAAGTTTGTCGTATAGCTTTTTCACGTACGAAAAAGAGTAAGATGTATATATACGTACTCGAGAAAGAGTAGTGACATGCACACTCGAGTGTTTCTTTTTTTTTTTTTGCTTTCGTTTGATGTACTCCAGAGCTGTAGCAGCAGCTGCGTCGTCGATATGTACTTTAAAAACGTACTCTGAGTGCGACACTGTGAGTTGAGCTTGTGGCATATCGTTCGTCGTAAAAAGCTTCGCTGTAATTAATCATTCTGACTGATTTGTTCTCTCTCTCTCTCTCTTTCTATTTCTCTTTAAAAGAGAAAGAAGAAGAAGGAAATGAATTTCGTTCTTCCTTGACGAGTTTCGTAATTGAAGCTCGTTAAGAAGCGCGTCGCGGTTCAAACTCTCGCGGCTGCCAAGCAAATACTTTTTCAACTTGATGGCTTATTCTTGCTTAACAAACTTCTTAGCTTTACTCTGCATGAATTCGATCGAGAGATGGGATTATAAAGAAATTTAGTACTATAAATTTGATATATTTCATAGGAACAGTCGCATCGTAGATTCAATTATAACTAACAAAATTAGCAGAATGCAACTGATAAAACGATAGAACTTATGGAATCGATTTACCGATATCGAATGTTTTTTTTTAATTACCAAGTGACTTGACGCGCTCTCTAAATTTTTTAAGTTGACGTAAAATATAATAACGTTTTCAACGCAAATGCGAAGTACGTTCTGCGGTGGCTTTTAACTTGAATAAACTTAATTAAAAGTGAATGAAGTGAAGTGCGAAATTCAATTTGGTTGGTACATTCAAAATTAACCAAAAAATTAATGGAAAACTTCCAAGATAGCGTAGTTTAATATAACAGTTTAAAACTCGTATTAAAACCCCTTTTCAGTTATAATTTTAAAGTTTTCAGTCTGACTTACAATAACACTTAAAATACTTATACATCGACTGCATAACATATTTTTAACTTGCATTGTATATAGAATCGCACGGTGATATATTTATTGTTTCCATATTTCAAGGGAACGCGATCTGATATCAACATTTACTACGTCGCAAATGGATTTCTTTCTGCCCTTACCTTCATCAGTATGTAATGGAAAACATACAAATATACTTTCAGTTGTTTACTTCGCATATTGATTAAATATTCAAGTTTACTCGTCATCGTTAAATATTTACTCGTTATGGATTACTTTCTGGTGAAATGAAGATATCTGGAAAAGTTGTTCAATTATTTGCTTCACGCATAATTAATTCGTAGCAAATTTTAATTATTTATTCATTCGATTACGGCAAAATTATGTTTGATAATACTGAAACGGTTAAATTGAAATATAGTTTGTACTTATGCCGGAATTGAAATGTGAATTAACTAATTCAGAACAACTGTAATAGACTTCCATAAATTAAATACAAGTTATTAAGAGCTTTCCGCAAACTTAAATTTTTATTAAAGCGTTGCATAAACTTTTACCGATGGTTGATTAGAGATTAATTTTAGGATTTATCCGTTCTAAATTAAAAAAAATAGAGTAATTTGAAAGGTAAATTCGGTTTAATCATATCAAAATTCTTAAAAAAGCTTTAAATATCATAATTGATACTGGCAAAAAACATAAAAAACGCAGTCTGCATAGTTCAGTAAAATATTTTCTGAAACAACCATCGCACAGCTAAAAAAAACCACAAGCTCTTCCAAAGTCTAACAGTGAATTTTTTTTTGCAGAAGAAGAATGGAACTCAGACGGCAAGAATCGCTATACTAATGAAAGCGGTGAGTTTGATAGAAACTCTTATTGGAACTGCTTTAAAAGCATCGCTTGAAAACTTGTAAATATCCCGTATATGACGAAATCCTTAAAAAAAACACTTATGTGGGGTCTAGAATGGCAAAATTTTTTTTTAATATTAAGGCTTCCGGACCTTTTTCCTCTTCTTTTTGAAGATATATAGTGTTGGAAAATGCTCGTGAGCATTGGAAAAGTCTGCAGGAACTACTTTTTCGTCATTTTCCCGATATTAATAACAAACTAAAAATGTAGGGGTGGGTGGGGCAAAATGGCACCCTTAACGTTAAACTTCGTTAAATCATTTATAAACAAGATTATCGTGCTTGGAATTGTTTAACTGTCTTCCTCTCTCAAAATGCTACAAAATCATACCCTTCATTATTTTTTTTACATTTGTTTTCATCTCCAAAATTTAATTTAAAAAAAAATTAAGATTTTGGGCAATTGAAAAAGGTCGGGGCAAAATAGACCCCTACAAAACAAAATTTCGAGAAAAAAAGGTATTAATCTCTTTATTTGCACTAGATTGATGTACACTGCCACATTAAGTTTATTTTC
>JAWWMK010010355.1:0-24755 GCA_035047105.1 Galeopsomyia nigrocyanea
AAGATCTGACATCAGTTCTGATACTATTTCTGATACCAGTTCTGACCCTAGAACTTGCCCTCTAATTTTTAGGAGGGGTAGAACGTAAACTCAGTTCGTTTTTGAAGAATAAATAAAATATTTTGTATTTGAAATTCTGTTCGAAAATTTTGAAATAAAAATTCAGTTCATATCGTTAAGACAATTCTTTTATTCTTAAAAATCAACTTATTTCTGAAAAATTCTTTTGAGAAAAATTAGAAACTTTAGTTTGAATTTTAAAAAAGTTAAAAATTCGTATGCCGTCACTGAGACAATTTGAAATAATTGTAGTCCGTAAACTGAGCTAGATTTTTTTTTCTCTCTCCCGTTACTAAGAAAATGGAAAAAAAAGCTGTTCGTAAACTTAGTCGGTCTTTTAAATTATTAGAAAATTTTCTTTTCTTTCGTTCGTTGAAAAAGCCATTTGTAAAATTCAGTCGGTTTTTAAAGATTGTTAAAAACAAAAAAAAAATAGAATTTCATTTTGTCACTGAGGCAGCCTAATAGCTGTAGTACGTTGACTCAGTTAGTTAAAATAAAAAAAAGTTTAGAGTTCTGAAAGTCAAAATTCATTTTATCGTTGCTCAATGAGCTAAAGTCAGTTAGAAATTTTTTTTTTTGAAGTCAGAAATGCGTGTATTGTCACTGAGAACAATTTAGTATAGGTGTTGTACTCAGTTAAGTTCCTCAATTTTTGAAAAATAAAGTTTTGTGAGTACAAAACTCATTTAGAAAAAGAAATCTGTTTAAAAAGACAAAGATTTTCCTTTTAGAGATAGAAACTTGAATTAATTCATATAAAGATATTATGCTTCATTTTTGAAATAGATGAGCACAAATCTCATTCGAAGAGAAATTCAGTTATTTGACTATATAAATAAAAGGCAAAATTAGTTTCAGTAACCGTTTATAAGTGACAAAAAGTCACAGCTAAGGTTTTTCTAATGAGCTTGCATCAAAAAGGTCTTTATAATATTCATTTTCATGCTTATGTACAGTTTCTTTTAAATTTCAAGATTTTAGATTCAACAAGTACTACTCCACGTAGGCTGAGGAGGTATAGGCTTATATTGAAAAAACTGGGCAATTAATAAAGCCTCTACATTTTGTTTCGAACATTAGTTTAGTATTAACAATTTTAATTTCAACTTATCAAGTTGTTTAACTTTAGCGAGAACTTTGTCGAGACTAATTCTTGTACATTCTCTTATGGCACTAAAAAGTCAAAAATTCAGCTCTTACATTTTATAGATTTACGAGGTTTAAATTTGCCTTAGTTTACTGAAAAATTAGTCAAGTATTTATTGTGAATGCTTAGCTTTTGCTTTTATAACGTAAAATTTTTAATATGATGCGTAAAAAACCATAAGTTTAGTCAAAGTAATTCTTTTATTAGCCGTATATTACCTCACTTGTGTATGACCACTTGTTCTTTTGTTTGAATTATTTCTGTCACCTCTGTTTTTTTTCCTCATTGCTCAGATACAAAGATATCTTTTGTGTATTATTTGTGATTGAGGCTAAATCTATACAAAAAAAATTAAAAAACGGCTCTCTAGACTAATTTTTCATTGCAAATAAAGTTAATTATTTAGATAATTGAAGAGAATGATAAATTAATCACCAAATTTTTCAATTCCCCCCTCTTGCCTCCCTGGTTTTGTTACTTTGAGTTTTCTTATATCTTCACAAAGAAAAGTAAAAAATTCCAATTATCGTCTATGTATCGCAAAAGACGTAATTTAATTGGCTAAAAAAACCCCGTTTCGTCTTCTTTGCGTACTAATAAAACCTACAAAAAATCTTAGAAGTAAAAAAAAATTTTGCAGTGGGTAACTTTTTGCCAAGTGCAAAAATGCCCACTCTTCAGATTCGTGAGACTAATTTTTGTGGTCCCAGGATGCGTGCAAGTATCAAGGTGGAAAATAAATATGTGGATTTTTGAGTGAAAAAGTTTTTAATGTACCAATTCGAGTTTGAGTACAGTAAGGAATACAAAGTATGCTTAATTTCAATGTAATATTCAGATTTTTCTCTTGACGAGTCACAGGCACCTCAGAGCGTTCAGAGTCCAGCTGTAAATCTGTAGACAAAAATACAGAAAAAAGGAGTCATTAGTTTATGGATTGGATAACCCTTGTAAATGAGTGCATTGACTTATCCTCTCTCTGGGTATGTCTTTTGCTCTGATTTTTTAATGTGGAGATAGTGAAGTATTTCTTCACTATATAGAAATCATGAAGTCATGACTTCACTATTCCAGAGAGAGAATGAGACACCACTGGTAACTTAAAGTCACAAAACTCAGAAAATCTAGCTAATAATACTATTGGCTGATAGATAATGCAGCTTTCAAAATTTGTTAGTATTTAATTTATGAGCTCTTGTGCTTAATACAATGCTTACAGGTACATCACCAACTTCTGAGTTTTAAGTTATAGATATTCTCCCACTAAATCCATTTCACACTTTAAAATTTGAACTGAGCTAAGAAAGTAACGAATTTGACGCATAAATGGATATATTTTTGATCTTGGACATTTGCCCTACATACATTTCATCGCTTGAATGAGTGCATGCATGAATCGAACGAACCAGAATGTTTGTAAACGTTCTTTTTTTTTAAGTATATATCTATGTATATCGAACAATTAACGAAATCATAGACTGACTCGCGAGCAACAATGTTTTTTTTTTACTGTACCCTACGATACAAACAAAAGAAACTACTCTCCCTTATCCTTCTCACTCTTTCTTTCTTAGAAAAACACACGAAATTAAAGCAGATCTTTACGTGGTTACGCCTATGAGTTTTTGGCTTATATGCCCACATGAAAATATCAATTATCGCATACACGAGTATTTTCTCTTTCCTGCACCATTTATTCGTTTTATTTCTCTCCGTATGGATATATATGTATATCGCTAGGTCCCCCTTGTGCCACCAAGAATATTCCATGAAATGTACTTACGGGAAAACTGTGGAAATTTCGCATCAACTACAGCAGCGTGGCTTCTTCTAGTTGAACGGATACAGTAGGCAAAATGGCGCCGCGCCGACTTTCGAGAGCACGTTGCAGGGTAGAGCAGCCAGTTAAATTTACAGGTCGCGCTTGGAGTCGAGATATTCCCGGTGTGTGCGGACACCGCGCTGGCCAGGTGATGGTTTAAGAAGACAAGCAGTCGCGTCAGCCTCCAAGCGTATGGAGACTCTTCCGCGACTTTCGTGTGAAGCGCGTGCTGCCTGCTCCAATGCTCGGTCCTGACTGCCGCTCCGTACTGCTCACTGCGCTCTCCTCCGTCTTTCCGGAAATCGCCATGTTACCTTTCTTCCTCTCGAGCTCTTCATAGTTCGCCTGGGGTGGCGCTCTCAGTTGTGCTGCAGAATACGAATCTGCCTCTGAAGGAGATTGTTTCTTTTCTTTTTCTTTGCTTTTATTTTTTACTCTTCATATCATATTGGCATTGAAATTTACAGTTGTTTTTCATTGAAATTTTAAGTAGATAATTAGATTTTTTAAGTGTAACAGATTTTTTTAACAAGTTAACACGCAAACTATCAATCATACTGTGTGAGTCAAAGCCATTATTGGGCGCGATGATTCAAAATAAACTAAACTGAAAAATCAAACTAAACGTTTTTTTTCTTTAGATCGACCTACCGCAGTGCCCCCTTACAGTTTTTTGAGGTGCAAGCGTAGGCGTGTAAAGCGAGAAAAACTGTACAAAATGTAGTAGATATATAAAAAAAAGCGATAAATGACTTAGAGTTCTCTGGCACCACATCGAGAAAAAAAAGCCAGCCTAATGGGCCCAGGACTCCTTCCTCTTGAACTAACAGTCTGAGCACTCATCCTCCGAGTTGAGGGAGTACGTACCTAGCAGAGCTAGAAACGCAGGTAGGAGCTCCACGTCTTCAGAGTCCAGTAGTTCCTCCACTTCTTGTTTGATGTCGGAGAGACTGTGTGGAGATCTTGAGCGGATCAGCGGCTCGCCCATTCTCTCGCAGATGAAGGTGATGTTCTCCTCCAGCTCTTCTCCTTTCACCTCGTCACTCTTTTCTTTGATTGGAGTGGAGTTAGGCGGTTTGCTCGGACTAGGTTCAGATGAGTCAATATGACTCAGAGATGTAGAGGTCCCTGGGTAGATAGGGACGCTGGGTGTCCCCGAGGTAGATGCGATTGCGAGATCCTCAGAGATCGCAGAAAGTTGAGTCATTTGGACAGCTGGAGATGGAGTGAAAATACCAGAGCTGAGCGATATTGGAATCTCCGGAGTTGTTGTGCGGAAAAGATCAGACGTTGGCGTTGGAGTCATGGAGTTTTCTGATGAGGTGGGCAGGAGCCCGATGCGTGGGATGTAAAGGATCCCACATCAATGAAGTGCTCTCTCTCGTATCTCTCTAGCATCTCCCTTTCATCCTCCGGCCAAGGTGGGGAGGGCTCATCGTCGGTCATGTATCTGACACGAGGGGGCGTGCGACAGGCTTCAGCCCAAGCGTCGTTTAGCTTTTTCTCGGTTCGAATTTCGTGATGGATGACACGTAGTTCTTGGCGCCTTCTTTCTCGTTCTTGTTCCTGGCGTTGCTTCATTTGGCATCTAATCTTCTCGCGCTCCTCACCGACTCGGATGGCCAAACACCTCCGCACTTCGCGTTCAATCTTGTTTTGACTAGCCAACTTCTTGCTTGAGTACGCTCATGCTCTTGCCTCCGCCGTTCCTCTGTCTGACATTGCCATACCCGTTCGATTGCCGCCAACTTCTTCCTCAGCTTGTTGGCTTTCCGCTTCTTCGCCAGGTCGCCGGACATAGTAAGGCCGTGGACTATCGGCGCCTCGAAGGTTTCCTGACTCGTCTTCCAACCTATACATTCACGAAATATTCTCGTTACCACATAGGGGCCCTCATATACGGAGAAAAATTTCGCAGTTATAGAATTTTCAGCGTTAGAGAGATTGTATCTTTTGATTAGAACTAGGTCATTCAGTTTGTAGACAACGAGTTTTCTATTTTCATTAGCTTTCTCGACTATATTTTCAGAAGCAAGAATCAATTTTTGTTCAGTTGACATTTCAAACCTTTCTGGTGGTATTATACACTTCGCCCAAAACCGGGTTGGTTTTTTCCCTAAATGGAGCTCTAGTGGGGTGAACTTAGTTGTACCGTGATACGTCTCATTCAAGCAATCTTGTATGAAGGTAGTCCAATTCGCCCACCCTTTGTGACTATCTTGTGCTAAGATTCTAAAGAAATTGCCAAGTTCGCGCATGATTCGCTCGAACACGTTACCTTGCGGATGTCGAATTGAGGAGAAAACTATGTCGATCCCTTCTTTCTTAAGCTTATTTATCCATATCCTTGAGGTGAATTGGATCCCGTGATCGTTCTGTATTATAGACGGTTTTCCGAAGTTTGGTATATAATGATCAAAGATATTGGAAATTGTAGTGCGATTGTCGGCCTTCTTTATAGGATATAGCTGTATGAATTTCGTAAAAACGTCTATGCATGCTAAGACATGCTTTGTATTACCCTGCCCGGTTGGCAAAGGCCCGTAAAAATCAATGGAGAGCAAATCATTCTTTGAATTGGGAATCACCGAGGCAAAGCGAGCACTCGACTTAAAATTGCTTATCTTGTTCCGTTGGCAAGTACCGCAAGATCTCAAGAGAACCTTTATCGGGTTTTCTAAGCCTGGATAGTAAAACGTTTCACACAGCATTTTGTGTAGCTTGCGGCGACCTATATGACCGTACAAATTGTGATTTTCAAGAATCAACTCTGCAACGAAATGTGAAGGCAAAAGAATTGTCTGAGAACCCTCGGCCCCCTTTACGACTTGCTCATTTACGAGATGGAAATCTTTATACGTTTCCCCGGATTTGAGTTTTCTTGTATATTGCTACAATTCTGGGATCCTTTTTCTGCTCATTGATTAGGTTTTTCAAGTTCTTCACTAATTCTTTAGATGGCTTAAATGCCAGAAGTATAGCAATCAACGCCTCACCCTTCTTGACTTCCTGTTCCTTACAAAATATTCGACTCAAGCTATCGGCGATGGTATTGTTGGAACCTTCCAGATATTCGATACTTATGTGGTACTGCTGGATGGCTAAGGTCCATCTCATTAAACACCGACTCAAAAAACGACAGGTTTGTAAAAAAGTTAGCGCGTGATGATCAGTTTTTATGATAATCCGTGAACCGAAAACATAGGTATGGAATTTCTTCAAGCTCCAGACAATACTCAATAATTCTAATTCTGAGGTCTAATAATTCAACTCTGCCCCTTTTAACGTACGACTTGCAAGGTTAACCAAATGCAAGTTTTCATCATTATCGTATTGTAGCAGACATGCACCAAGAGCATATTAGCTACACATCGTCTACATATAAAACAAGGAAGGCTAAAACTTTGTCGTGTCTATATGTGAATAAGCAAGGCTCATTAAAGACTTCTTCCAATCCTACTTTAATCGCTTCTTCTGTGAACCTTTTATTCCATTTCTTTGGACTAATCTTTAAACCATAAAATGCTTTGTATAATTTACATACCTTCTTGTTTCTAGTTTGCTCATCGACTTCTAATCCTTCTGGTATTTCCATATATATTTCATCTTTTTCATCTAATTTTCCATTCAAAAAAGCTGCTTTGACATCTAACTGACAAACTTCTAAGTCTAATTTATTTATAATAGTGAAAGCTAGTCTAATCACTGGTAATCTGGATACAGGAGCATATGTTCCACTTATACTTCTAAGGATATGGTCCAGTTAGGTTTTCTATATGTACCTTACAAGTATTCATCGCCTGTATCTTTATCAAAGATTTTGAGTATCTTATCATCTAAATATACTCCTAAAGCTGCATCTACAAACTTTCTAAGGGACAATAAATTTTCGCTGATATTTTCTGCAGCCAGGACATTTTTTAACACTATGGACTCTCCTAATTTATCTCGCTTATCAATAAATAATCAGATCCCCTCGACCATCTATTTTAATATCAGCAGAACTATTTTTGTTGGCACTTTTAATGACAGCGCCGGGACATTTCTTAAAATTAGATAATACAAATCCGGTATTTATTATATTTTCAGTCGCGCCTGAGTCTGCGAGAAAAGTTACATTTTTTTCGGTGGTTAGAGTACTACTCTTACCTTGTAGAACAGCCTGTGCAGCCTTGACGTTGTTCTGTTGGCTGCCTGGAGAAATGTCTGGTCTTGCGTTTGGTTTGAAAGAGCGGCTTCTGCCTCGAAAAATTCCCCTACCTCTATTTCCTCTATTATTATTTCCCCGATAATTATTATAATTGTTATTTCCTCTACCTCTATTGCCTCTGGAATTATTATTCGCGCCTCTACCTCTATTACCCGTGTTATAGCCGACTCCCTCCGAATTTTGATATCTTTTATTATAATTGCCTCTGTTATTGTAATTGTTTACATACCCTCCAGCTCCAGATTCTCCTCTACCGTTTCCTCTATAGTTGTGGTCACGCGGACAGTGTTTGCCATTGTGTGTGCCAACAGCTTGGCACACATAACAGAACCATTCGCTTTTAGATTTTAGCGGACACTCAAATTCTTTGTGTCCAGGCTCAGCAGATCTAAAGCAGTTGGCATTAGGTCCACGCTGCCACTCAGGTGCCTGGTGTCTATGGGGTTGAGCCTGATTTGCCTGGGCTCTAGGCTGAGCTCGTCTTATATATTTTCTTATTATTGGTGGTTCATTTCTAGGTAAATTGAAGAAAAAAACATTCCATGCGATAAATAATCAAAAGTTTTTGTGTATCATATTTCATTATTTATTTATTATTAATTTTTTTAAATTTGGTAAATATTATTCTTTAATATTTGATAAAGGATGAAGTGAAGAATTTATAAAATTAATAGTATTTAATTTAAATATTAAATTTAATTTTTATAATTTAATAAATTTAAATAATTTTATTTTTTTTTAATTTTTACTTCTTCTGCATTTATTATACTTTTTCTAGAAATTATTACATTTTCTCGTAGAAATATATATATAGTAATTTTTTTATAATGAATAAGTAACAATTTATTCTTTCCAACTATTTAATCACTATTATAATCGTTAGGATCGATTTCCGATCCTTCACGTTCAGTCATGTGGATTTTTACCAGCTTCATTGATGCCTGGTTCTCTTTCACTATCATTTTCTGATGGAGGTTCATTTTCTTTTAACTGACCTAGACCAACTGCTTCTTCTCTGAAAAGAGTACGCTTTTCGGCAGGTCTAAATATTTGAGTATGGTACCTAGCATTTACTAGATAATAAATCATAGAAGCCACATGACAGCAGCAACCGACAGTTCTTCGACCGTTAGGACAATCACATGAATATCTCTTTATTACACTAATCCCATCTGTGTCGTGTGAAAAAATTCAACATGACTCTGAATGGCCTTTTATTAAATCAAACCGAAATTGCGAATAAATTACTAGAGTTTGAATAGTCTTTGGCTAGAGTAATATTATGCCGCTGTTATTTTACGCTTAGTATGTTGCAAATTCTGAAAAAGTTGACGAATTTAATTACTTGGGAACTATTATAACAAGCGATAATAACATTAAAATAGACATCGACAAACGGTTGTACGCAGAGAATGGTCGCTACTGGGTCATAAACAAGCTACTAAAATCACGATTGATATCTCGTAACATGAAAGTAAGAATCTATAAAACAATAATAATGCCCATTATCATGTACGGTTGTAAAATTTGGGCGCTGACAAAACGAGAGGAAAATAGGTTTAGAGTATTCGAGAACAAAGTACTTAGAAAAATCTATGGGCCGAAAAGGGACGAAGAAACTGGTGAATGGAGAAAACTGCATAATGATGAGTTACATGCCCTATATGACTCATCTGATATTAATAGAGTAACGAAAGCGCGTAAATTAAGATGGACGGGACATGTAGCTAGAATGGATGACGAAAGAACAGACGGGCGAGTTCTGAGGGGTTAACCGACTAGTACGAGGCCTTTAGGCAGGCCAAAAAATAGATGGGAGGAAAATGTTAGAGATGATTTAAATAATTAAGAGTATAATGGCGCACGTTGGATGGAAGATGCTCAAGATAAAGAGGTTTGGCGATCTCGGGTAGATGAAGCTATAAATTTTCGAGTTCCTAAGGCTAACTAATAATAAGAGTGTGGCAAATTCTATGCAAATTATATCTATACAAATTATTCAGTTACATACAAAATGATAACTTATAATCCTAATAGAATAGTATACTAAAGGCATTGATAGTTTATGTCAAATATAAGTCTAAAAATATTATTAGTTTCATATATATGAAAACAATTTAAATAATTTATTATGAAAAAGATAAAAATCATCTCTTTGAAATCCTAAAAAATATGTCATGTTATTTCTCATATCTAGGGAGTGGAGGGATGGTGGAGAGACGGTGGAGGAGAATGGAGGGGGTGTAAAGGGGAGTGGAGAGAGTTTCATTTTCGAAATTTTGAAGAAAAAAAATTGGTATACCCTTCCAACCGATTTTAACTTATTCTTTAGGCCTCAAAAAGTAAAAAAAAATTTGGAAACTCAGATTTCGAGTTTGGTACGTAAGAGAAGAAAAAAAAATTTTTTTTAATAAATAAAACTAGACATGATTTGGTAATATCAAGTTAATAATTATATACACAAAATCACAAACATGCACGCACACATACAAACGCACACCACAATTTCACTTTTTTCTTGTAATTTTCTTTTCTTTGGCTTTGACTTTTGAACATTAGTAGTACTAGTTTTCATTTTCTCACTTTTTTAAGTTTAAGAATATTGAAGTTTTTTTTTCGTTCTCTGAAACCTAACGGTAAAGAAGTTACGAGGCAAAAGTTAAAATTTTTAAAAATTTCAATAATCCGTCTGCGCTACATTGAGAATTTTTTCGAACATTTCACATGAGAGGCACATCCACTTGTATCATGTTTTTCTCATATTTAGATAAGCTTAAATAAAAATTTAGATACACTTGACAGACAATGAAATTATTCTGTTTTAAATACTAAAAAATATAAAATTTTTAATGTTTCAATTTTATAAACATATATTTTTCATATGATGATTTATTTTCAAAATATAATTTATTCGACAAGCATTCATATTGAATTAAATATAAGATAAAGATATAAAACAAATTTGGGGGATTGGCGAGCGGAGCGAGCAGGGGGGTACCCCTTACGGAAATAACTCTCCCTTTTTTGGTTTAAATTCCAAAAATATGGTATAAACTCTAAAAAATCGGTATAAACTCTGAAAAATTGGTCTAAACTCTTATTTTTTTAGTTTAAACTCCAAAAAGGCAATATAAACTCTAATATTATGGTGTATTCGCTATGGGATTACCTCGTGTTGCCCTCTGATGACTCAAGAAAGGCAACTTGGGAGGACCCAATTACATTGAGTCTTATGGGTGCTTCACTAAAAATCGAAGATTTAATACAAACCAATAATGATACACGATCAAGTTTGAAATTATAAATAGATTAAATTTTAAGCTTTCATTTGACATAAGTAGTGACACAAGAAAGCAAGAACAAATTATGTTCTTTTTAAATTCAGTACCCCACTTACAGGTTAAGACGGACAACGTAAACATGTAGTCTGCTGAGCTGACTTGCTATGCGTGTTTATTTCCATACACTCTAACCTGCAAATGGACACTGAACTATAAAAGAATATATATTTTTCTTGATTTTTCGCCTCGGCTCTTTGTAGAATATGAAAGATTGAACGATTATGTGCATTTGTATTTCGAAACTTATGTCATATTATTACTGTATTGCATTAAATTTGCGATAATCGGCCAGCTTACATTAGACCCAATGCAATTTCTTCCTGCCAAGTTGCATTTTTTGACACCCCGCGAGCTTCGATAGTTTCGACTTCCCCCTCCATCCGGAGTCCCATAGCGAATATTCGATTTCCGATTTTTTTGTCGTGTTATATTGGTACTCATGTCCCTCACTTATGCTGACAAGTTCGGCTATTTTGAATGTTCAGTTAATTTTTGACAACTGTTTTGCTTAAACGTGTTTTGGCTCGTCGGCGAAGTTTGCCTATTCCAAAAAATGGATCAAAGAATCTGTATCAAATTTTGTGTGAAAAACAAAATTAAGTGCGCAGACGCATTCCGAATGTTAACTGTGGCATATGGCGAAGCTACCTTGGATCAAAGCAACGTTTATCGGTGATACAATATGTTCTCAGAGGGCCGAGAAGATGTGAACGACGAAGAGCGTACCATTCGATTTTAACCAATGATTTGGGCATGAAACGTGTGGTAGCGAAATTTGTTCCGAAATTGCTAAATTTTGATCAAAAAATATGTCGCATGAACATCGCTCAGGAACTGTTGAATAACGTCAATGACGATACGGATTTGCTTAAAAGGGTCATAACTGGTGAAGAAACATGGGTATACGGTTATGACGTCAAAACTAAGGCTCAATCGTCTCAGTGCAAGCATCCTGAGTCTCTAAGACCGAAAAAAGTGCGCCAAGTTCGGTCAAATGAGAAGGTTTTGATCACTGTTTTCTTCGATTATATTCGCGTGGTGCATTATAAGTTCTTGCTACAAGGTCGTACAGTCAATAAGGAATATTACCTTGAAGTTATGCGCCATTTGCGCGAAGCAATCCGCCAGAAACGCCCGGATTTGTGGAAGAACAAAAATTGGCTTTTGCACCACGACAACGCCCCTGCTCACAGATCGTTGCTTGTTCGTGATTTCTTGTCACAAAACAACACCATAATCATGCCTCAGCCACTGTATTCCCCAGACCTGGCCCCCTGTGACTTTTTCTTGTTCCAAAAACTAAAGAGGCCCATGAAAGGACGACTTTTTGCCACAATTGAGGAGATAAAGACCGCATCGCTGGAATAGCTCAAAGCCATACCAAAAAGCGCATATCAGAAGTGCTTCGAGGATTGGAAAAAGCGCTGGCACAAGTGTATTGTATCTAAGGGGGATTACTTTGAAGGGAAAAAAATAGATATTCATGAATATATAAATACTTTTGAAAAAATCCGAAATTCGCGATACTTTTTGAACAGACCTCGTATGTGTGTGTGTGTGTGTACGTCTCCTCTTGAGAGAGTATATATGCGTAGCAGCGCCGCCACGCATGAGCATCAAGCGCTCAGACAGTCGAGGCTCCCGCCTAGTGGCATACAGACGTATCTCCTTTGTATCTTAATAAAGCATCATCCTCTTGTTAATATTTGTCTACAACTTAGAGCATATACTACTAGAGGCAGCCCGCAGGGCTGCCGAACCGTCATCGGATATAGAGAGAGATAGCAAGAATAGCATTACATGCTATCTCTCTCGCACTGCACGCTGATTGGCTGAGCGCGCTCCCTACCATCAGCAGTATATACAGGTATAGCTTATGTGTTATACACAAAAGCATACGACTGTACTACGATGACAGTTTAGTTATTGCTAATTTTTTTCTCGTTTATTTTTTATACGAAGTGGGTAAATACATATGAAAATTTTCCAAATTCCAGTCCACTTTTGAAATGATCGTTTATGCTTTTTTGCCATTGCTCTTGACTTTTTAAATCTTTTGGTACTCTATTCAGAAGAAAAAAAAACAATGATAAGTTGTGAAAACTTAACCTTTTAATATCAATCCATAATTTTAACCAATATAAACTTACTGGAAAAAATTCAAATTGACACAATTAGGGTCATCTTTTTAACGTGAAACGTTTATACGCGCGTCAGAGAGCACCAAACTGCTTCGAAGCGAGCTAGCGAACACGTACGCGTACGGAGTGAGTCAGAGGGTCCAATTTTACGACCTCCCTCCCCCTCTCTCTCTCTCGCTGAAGCGAGAGAGAGAGAGAGAGAGAGATGCAACTATAGGTATAGTGCTGCAGCTTAGTATAGTTATATCGAGAGAGAGAGAGAGAGAGAGAGAGAGAGATGCAACTGTAGTGTACATTATAGTAGCTTAGTATAGCTATATGTATCCTGTATAGTGTAGCAGCTTAGTAAGCGTGGTGAGGACTGGTGAGGACGTGCAACCGTGCAACAGATCAGCTGCGTGTGTGTGGACGTGTGAATGTGTACTGTCAATCGGTATGACTTCTCTACTCGATGGATTTTGATGAATCTTTTTTTATGTTTGGAAATTGGCGAATGAAGGTGGAAAAATTGTTTTCAAGCAGATCAATCGAGTAGAACAAAATTTTACTTTACAGCTGTTTTTCAATAACAATTTTTAAAAAATGATTGGTTATTATTAAGCGTAAACTGCTATAACTTTGTGTTGTCAATGAATTTTTCAACGTGTGACGGCTCATTTTAAAGCTCAGGAAAGCAGTTTAAAAATGAGTCGTCGTACGATAAATTCGGTAATATTTAGCCTGTGATATTTAAAATCATAGCAACTCTATTTATTTTTAGATGTAAGTTATGTTATTCATTATGATGTGAAAATTGTTGTAACTTTGGATCAAGAATAAGATTATAAAGCAGCTTCAAAAAGAGTTCTCGCACGATCAATTTGATAATATGTAGTCGAAGGTATTTTAATTCAAAACAACTCTCCTTTGTTTCAAGTATTCAAGAAACAATAATGCTGACGACATTAAATTGAATGATTTTTATTTGACAAAAAATTTCATCGCTTATCGAAATAAGAAAAATACTCTTATCTCCAAGGAAGGATTCCGCCAGAGCAGCTGGCAGCATTTTTTATTAGCGCGTAGAAGTCGTCCTATCGACATGAAACTTTTTTCATCTTGAAGTGCTCTGTAAAAGCTTTGATTCTATGTGTCATAAGCGCCAAAATTTCAATTAGAGGCCCCAGAAAGTCTCCTTAACCGTAACATCTTATTTATTAAAAATCTTACTTGGCCACCCATTTCTGAGCGTTGGAGTGAACGAAAATCATTTTGGGAGGACTCATTTTCTTCGTTAGGACCAGTTCTACGGATGAAGTGAAGCGATTTTCAAACGAGCTATTTTTTCATGTTTTTTCATCGGTTTTTCAAATTTTATTAGAAAAAAAAAATTTCATAATTTTGGGAAAACTGGTTAAAAAACATTAAAAAATAGCTCGTTTGAAAATCGCTTCACTTAATCCGTAGAGCTGGTCCTAACGAAGAAAATGAGTCCTCCCAAAATGATTTTCCTTCACTCCTACGCTCAGAAATGCGTGTAAGGTTTTTAATAAATAAGATGTTACGGTTAAGGAGACTTTCTGGGGCCCCTAATTGAAATTTTGGCACTTATGACACAGAGAATCAAAGCTTTTACAGAGCACTTCAAGGTGAAAAAAGTTTCAAGTCGATATCTTTATTAAGACGACTTCTACACGCCAATAAGAAAGTCTTTCAATTTTCCCTGTTGAACCCCAGCTGGCCCCCTTAAAGTATTATAAAAAGTCAGTATGTCATTGAATTTACCAGTCGATCTCCTACAATGCCACACCATTCATTACTAGAAAATCTGTTTTGATGCCTGTTGACGATGACCAGATTCGGATTTTCTTCGGCATAATAATGGTTGTTGTACATATTAAAGGTTCCGTCCCTGTCGAAAGTCGACTCGTCGGTGAATAATAATCTCCTCAAAAAATTCTCGTCATTCTCGATCTTTTGTAGCATTCTTTCACAAAATTCTATTCGCAAATGATAATCTTGCTCGTTGAGCTGCTGCACTTTTGCATAGTGATAATGGTGGACTCGATTGTCTTTAATAATCCTCTGTACCTGTTTAGAATAACGCAAGGTAATGTAAGGGGCATCGAAATTAATAATATAAATTACGTGCGATCGATCTGATTTTTCACGAATGCTCAGCTAGAGAAAATACGAGAAAGCAATAGTGAAAAAAGAGACGGCTCCAGTGTGGGTGCAAGAGAGATACGCCAGAGTGTCAGATAAATATTCTACGTAAGACGATCAGTCAGATTTCGACTGACCATCGGCCGAAACACGTGCGCTCGTTCGAGTCGCGAGAGGTTTCTTTGCGCGTCACGCGGATCAACCACGGCCAATTGAAAAAAAAACCTTTTTTTGAAAGCAAATATCTCGGCAACAAATAGAGCTATCAAGATGAACTTTTTTCAAAATACTCGTAATGACATGTACTTTGGGAATATAATTAGTAAAAATCAAATTATTTGTTAGTAAAAATGTTATCAAAACTGTTTATAAACATTTGCTTATAACGCAAAAAGTTCACATTTTAGCTAAAAAATTATTATTCGAACGTGTTCCCTGACATTTTTTACATTGGAATCGACTATAAAAAACGTGTGATCTACTGCTGGAAACACGTAGTAAGTAATAAATTTAACGAAGTTAGCACACAGCGATCGGCCGGCCGCGGCACGTCGGCGTCAAGCCCACCGTGCGCGCTCTCGGCCGCTGCCACTCTCCCAGCGCTGAGCCCTATAATCTAATCTGCGAAGGGTGATGACGCTATGTAGTTCAATTATTCTCTGTCTACCTGCAGTTATTGTGGGCGGTACTGTACTTATTTTCTGGAATTTTCCTATGGTCAACTTGCTAAGGCAGCATAATGTATACTGGTAATTTCTTATACACGAGTTAGTTGTAGCTGAGCATATATTAGAGAAAGATATGTTTCTTTTGAAGCCACTTTGGTTTGCAGTTCGAATTCAGTTAGTAAAAATCACTGTCAAAGTGCCTGTGAAAGGCTTCGTTATGACGTTTTGTCTGCTGTCAGAAATTTCACGTTACTCGTGATCTTCAATTGATTCAGAAACTTTGCCAATCTTGTTTATTGCTTCTCTATCACGTATTATCCGATGACAAATTATTTTGCAAGTCGTGCTCAGAAAATCACCTTTTTTTAGATAAGCAGAACAATTATCTAACCACAATTTAGAAATTGCTTTTGTATTTTCTTTCGCTTTTAGATTTTATATGCTTAGAAAATAAATTCTTGCATACTCTGAATTCTTGAGTCATAAGTCGAAGCTTTTCACAGGCACTTTGAAACTGATTTTTACTAACTGAATTCGAACTGCAGACCAAAGTGGCTTCAAAAGAAACATATCTTTCTCTGATAGATGCTCAGCTACTGCTGACTCGTGTATAAGAAATGGCCAGTATACATTATGCTGGCGTAGCAAGTTGACCATAGGAAAATTCCAGAAAATACGTACAATACCGCCCATAATAAATGCAGGTAGGCAGAGAATAGTTGAACTATATAGCGTCATTACCCTTCGCAGATTAGAGTATAGGGCTCGCCGCTGGGAGAGTGGCAGCGGCCGAGAGCGCACACGGTGGGCTTAATGGCGACGTGCCGCGGCCGCCCGATCGCTGTGTGCTAACTTCGTTTATTACTTACTACGTATTTCCTGCAGTAGATCACACGTTTGTTATAGTCGATTTCAGTGTAAAAAATGTCAGGAAACTCGTTGGAACAATAATTTTTTAGATAAAATGTGAACTTTTTGCGTTATAAGCAAATGTTTATAAACAGTTTTGATAACATTTTTATTAACAAATAATTTGATTTTTACTAATTGTATTCTCAAAGTACATGTCATTACGAGTATTTTGAAAACAGTTCATTTTGATAGCTCTATTTGTTGCCGAGATATTTGCTTTAAAAAATAATTTTTTTTTTCAATAAGCAATAACTTTTGAAATAATTAACATATTGACTTGAAAATTTACACAGATGTTCATTTTTACATACCCAATAAATGTACCAAGTTTGATCAAAATCAGTAATGTCAAGGTACAGAGCTGGTCGAAATAGTTTAGAATGGCCCTTTTGCATTAAAAAAATCGGAAATTGACGGATAACATAAGCACGCCATACACAGATAAATGTATTTTTTTTTACTTACTGTGGAGTAGCTGAGATCAAGCAGACGTGCTATCGTTCTTATGCTTCTCGTTGGATCTTCTTCGAGACAACCGAGCACGTCTTCTTCATTCTCGACATTTCTCGCGACCCGAGGAGCACTAACAACCCCGTGCCCAGCACCGCGATGTGCTAGAGGAATTAGGTTACTGTCCTCACGGCCACGTCGTACTGCATCCAATATCACGTTCGGATTTGGAATCCTCCTCTCAGGCATATCATCTCTCAGAGGCCAATATTCTGCGTACAGTCGTGCTGCAGCATTGGCATTACGGTTAGCCTTGCCGTAGCAAATCAGCATTGCGGTGTATTCTGCTCCGGTATAAGGCACACCTCGACCTCCCCCTCGACCACCACCTCGACCACCAGCTCGACCTCCACCTCGACCTCCACCTCGACCTACACCTCGACCGCGATCACCCATAGTCAAGTAGCACAACACAAATCGTAGCAGAACGTAAATCGATAAGATGCGAACCACGAAGAAACCTCGCGTAAACAATTGAGGATCGCGCCACCACATGTTTGCAAAGAAACTCTGACGACAAAAGCACATCAAATTATTCGAGAATCTTGTTCAAACGGTCTTATTGAAAATGCGAAATTTTTCCTCATATTTAATATTGTACGGCAATTAATGAATTTGCATTTGAAAATGAAATAGAAGCAAAAATATTTGAAGACTTCTAGACAAATGAAGGGATGCAATAACGTGGTTACCGCTTGACCTTCGTACGATTTCGGTAAAAATGCTGTATTTCAGTGATATTTATTTAATATATTTGAAACTTTGTAGGAATCTTCTTTGATTGTTAACGAACAAATGTCTCGCTGAAAGTTATTTGAGTCTTAAATTTCCCTGCATACTTTTTTTCGCTGAACCTACTAAGACAGTGTGACCTGATATTTTTCACACATAATTAAATAAAGAAATACAATTATTCAAACCGACACTTTGGGGTGTGGCGGAGATGCATGCTCGGCCAATCAGCGAAGTTAAGCAGCGTCAGCGTGGTTACTACTTGGATGGGTGACCGCTTTGACGATGCCAGCTTCGTTGATCGGTTAGCAGTATTTACACACGCAACAAAGTGAGCGGCAGGTGGGTAATGTATAATATTTATCAAATATCATATATTACAACACTGGGTGGTTCAGAACTCACTTGAAACTGTAGGTCCAGTAACCGGGAACTGACGAGCCCGGTTAGCTATAGGGGGTTGCCGTCAAGTAGAAGCAAAAGCAAAAATGACTATTAGACATATAGTAGTCCGAAAGCTTCTCGGTAAAACGAAAGTTGCAACGCGAAAGCAAATTTGCGTGCTTTTTAATTCAGAAGGGTTTGCGTTATTGAATCGAGCCTGTGCATGACTCGAACGCCGTGAATTTACGAAATTAACTTACAAACCATCTAACTTTCGACTAAACAGAACTAGAATTTATAAGTATCAGAAATAAAACATTGAAATCTAAATGAATTGAACAATATATGTGCATAGGTGTGTGAAGGAGGATAGGCAGAATTCTCGGGAAAATAACATATCAAACACTGATTTAATATTGAAATGTAAAATAGATGGGCGACTTTTATTCAGACACTTTGAAACTACTGTACATTGCGCTTATGTGCATATATTCATATAGAGCGCCTCAAATATCAATGAATATCTAAAAGTAAAAGTCCTCGTGGACACAAAGGCGTATGCGTGTGTGGTGTGCTATGGTCGCCGTAGCCAGCGTAGTGGGGGGAACCACGGTGCGGGGAAAAGGTCGAGAAAGAGAAATTAATCTAGAGAGCGACCCACGGAGTTCTATTCCCCCGGCGACCAGGGTCTTGGAAGATGGCGGCGTGGAGGAGTTGGTGGCGTCGTTTAGTCGAAGGCAGCAAAGCCGCGGCAGCAGCGAAGCCGAAGATGATGGGCAGCTCGAGGGCGACGATGGCTATCCAGGATTGATGCCGGCCGCGACCCGGCGTGTCGTTGTTCGTTTTGTTTCGTCCTCTCGAGTTCCACCACTAGCTGGCTTCCTCTCGTTCGTTTGCACTCTTTGCTGCTTTCCGTCTGCTTCCGCTCGTGCCCTGATCCTAACTGCCGGCAATTAGCTGGCGAGAGAGACGCTTCTCTCTCTTCTCACGCACCTAATTCTCTCTCGCTCTTTCTACTATGCTCTATCTTTGTCGCGCGCTCGTCAACTTCGACAGCCGGCACACGCTGCCGGTTTCGCACGCTCGGACTAGTTCTCTTTCTCTCTCTCTCCCCTCTCTCTACTTCTTTCTTTCTTCCTAATGCGCGCCTTCGCGCTCTCTCTTCTCCTCCTCCGTCTCTCCTCTTTTTTCTTGCTGTTCAGCCGCATCTGTAACACACGGCGCGCACGGGTGAGTGTGTGTATGAAACATGCACAACTCGCCCGGCCGCCGTGCTCGATCGAGAGAGAGCGCAGACGAGGCATAGCGACTCTCACTGTTTTATTGCCTCGTCACAAAGTTAAGGTTGGGAAAAGTCACACCTCCCACACTACGCTGGTGAGTGAGGTGCCCTAAAAATCCGAGAAGGGTATAGAGAGTACATGTAAAATACAAATACAATACAAAAACAATTATTCCACAATGACTTTTGTGCAGGTTTTACGTGTACGCTAAATAATTGCACGCGTTTCGCAAAAAAAGTACATGAATTCGGATGACATTTGACGGGGTTAAAGCGATATATTAAAAAAAAATGAAAAAGTAGCCCGCAACTCTTACATGTGTCTTTGCGCTTTACTCGTTATCCGTCATCTATCTATCTGTCTATCTCTCTCTCTCTCTCTCTCTCTCTCTCTCTCTTTCACGCTCGTACTCTCAGTCTCCCCTCGCTCGCAAGCGCGTTATACTTGAAACGCGTGAGAATAACGAGCGATTATTTATTCAATTATTAATCCGCTCGTTACAGTAAGTATTAATACATAAATACTATTGTAACATTTTTATCATGCATATTTTTAATAATTAGAATCTGTAACGAGCGGATTAATAATTGAATAAATAATCTCTCGTTATTCTCGCGCGTTTAGAGTATGATGCGCAAACGTCACCATGCGCCGAAATCCGCGTTGCGAGTGAGGTGAGAATGAGAGACCGAACGAAGAAAGCGAGAGAGAGAGAGAGAGAGAGAGACGGATATAGCCAGGTACCTAAACAGATGTCAGGTGCGCGCGGGGTGGAGGAATCACCGAAAAGTCTTATATGCAGTATTGCTTGACCGCGCGTGATAAGAGGAGCACGAAGGAACAGCTCCTTGTGACAGACAAACGAACACGGGGTCAAGGACAAGCGAAAGAACTGTGCCGTCGCGGTGGTGACTCGAGGTCCTAGGGCAGATGAATTGGGGGTGACGTGCGAGCCAGAATGAACTACGTCGAGAGGTTGCCAGGCGAAGAAGCGGCAGCGGCAGAATCATCGCCCGGCGCGACGGCAGCGAGTGCAAGAAGGAAGCGCTGTGTTCTTGGGCGGTGATTTTCCATCGCTACGTCATCCTCGTGATCTTCAGTGCGGCACCTTCGAGTGCGACGACATTCGGCTCGGGCATCGTTGGCTGCAGCGGCGATGCCCCGTGAAGAGTAAGCGAGCGACTTTCTTTGGTTTTGTGCGAGTGAAACGATAGTTAGCATCGTGGCGGTTCTCGGAATTCTTCTCTTTCTCATCGGTGTGTGTGTGTGCGCGCGTGTGTATTAGCGCAAAACTCGGCCATATCTTCTGTGTTGATTGAGATTTGTATTTTGAATAAATCGGCACCTTGATTTTAACGTAACTCACACCTGGTAACTTCGACCCGGAAAAATTATTTCCCCTTCCTTCGCCCGTAAAAGTAATTCACGAGTTTGCTCTTTCTTTGCCGTGCTTTCGCGCTCGTTTTCAGGGTGTGTCGAAGCACAAGGTGCAGCTAGCAGGCAAGCAGCAGAGAAGTTGCGGCACATCGGGACGGCGGTTAGCCCCGAATCGTTGGAAAATTATTCTCTAACGAGAGCGTCGTTTATTAATAATTAAAACAATACCTCCCGTTACAAATCATAACTTTTTAATGTTTCGTCGCCATGACATTTTCGTAAGTGCTCCAAGCTTGTGTCACACTTACCAATTTAAAGCTATTTATTTGATGTAAAAATATTTTATGTAAGAATATTTTTCTCTCAGCATAAAAATTGTTATTCGAACCAGAGCATGTGACAAGTTTATGCTAATCGAGTATTCCATTGTGTAAGGTGATAACGTACGGAAGTGGAGGTAAGATATCATCAAACTGTCATTGACGAGTATTTTTGTAACGTCTTTTCAGTTCGAAGCTTACCTGCGAACGGTATGGACTGGATTCGTAAGTGTTGTAGTTTTCTTCAATAGTCTTCAATAATTGTCATAATGGAACCGTCGAAAAACAACAAGGAATACAACTATACTAGGTAAGAAAAAATTGTGTGTAGAAGTAAATTTAAGAACATCACGAAACTTTGACAGAATGACGCTAATTGAACTCTGACGCGATTGCCGTGTTGAAAATAAGATATGTCTATGCTATTAGCGAAAATTTCCTAAAAAGTGCCGAAAATCGACGTCGCGGCGTGACACATATAAATTTTTTTCTAATGAATGCGAGACCTATAAATTGATATACGTACTGCAAACCTTAACAATGTAGTATAAACAAATTTTCGATTTTCGTAAATTTATAACAGACTCTTGTCGATCAAAGTTCAGAATTTTGTAAATTTTGAAGTTATAATTTTTTCTGGAGGACAAACAAAAATAGATATTAACTTCGGATAAGGACTATAAGAAACTAATGACGTTGAAGTTCGACGCGATATCTTAGCCGCGTTTGGAAAAAGCCAGAGACAAAACAGACCTGGGCCCCGCGCCTAAAAATTTTTATTTTGCAACATTGATCGCTTGAAATCAATGAGAATGGATGAAAATGAGATAAACTGCGATGTATACTCACAAAACCGGCTGAAAACGATGAAAATTGTGGAAATGTGCCAAAGTGCTAATTCACGGCGACGCATGGTTCTTGCGATGGATTCGGCTCTCACGCTTCTCTGCTACCATTAATCGTATTCTAATTGATTAATCAAGGTAGCTGAAGGTACGTACAGTAATGGATACCCATAGCCGCCCGCGCCAGGTCCCGAGAAAGCCTGTAATCCCCCGAGTTTTCCAGCAAAATCATGCGCAATGCCCAATTTTTCGGTTTCAATCCGCTCTCGTTCTTCCCTGCCACTTCTATTATCGAAATAACAATTTTTTTAGGGACGCTTCATGAGTGAGGAAGAGTGAAAAATCACCTCCGTCACCGCCAGGCCTCGGGAAAATTCATAGATCACAGTTTTCCGATCGGCGCGCGAGGTCTCAAGTGATTTTTTTATGTAGATCAGTTCTCCTGCCTCCCTGCCACTCTTATTTTTAAACAAATAATTTTTTCTTGATAGCTAACAATGTATTCAACAATAAGCAACCATAGCCGCCCGCGCCAGGCCTCGGAAAACCTCGTAATTCCGTGAGTTTTTTTATCGGCGCGCGAGGCCTCAAGTGATTTTTTTATGTACATCGGCTCTCCTGCTTCTCTGCCACATTCATTTTTAACCAAAGAATTTTTTCTAGATACCTAATAATGTACTTAATGATAAACAACCATAGCCGCCCGCGCCAGACTTCGGAAAAACGCGTAATTCCGTGAGTTTTGCGATCGGAGCGCGAGCTATTGAGAGATTCTTTTCAGTTCGATCGGCTCTGGTACTGTTCTGCCACTCTTATTTTGGATCAACTATTTTTCTAGATACGTAATGATACGCTAAATAATAAATAACGAATATATTCTCGTATTCTGCCGAACCCAGGACGTAATGGGTTGGAAGTCCCTTCTTTATTTAATTTTATTTTTTCATTTTAATCTTTTTCTTTTACTTTTATTTTTTTTATATTTTTTTTAAGCCTGGCGCGGGTGGTTATGGTTGTTTATCCTCAAGTACATTATTAGGTATCTAGAAAAAATTCTTTGGTTAAAAATGAAAGAAGCAAAGAAGCAGGAGAGCCGATGTACATAAAAAAATCACTTGAGGCCTCGCGCGCCGATCGGAAAACTCACGGAATTACGAGGTTTCCCGAGGCCCGACGCGGGCGGGCTTATTGTTGAATATATTGTTAACTATCGAGAAAAAATTATTTGTTTAAAAATAAAAGTGGCAGGGTGGCAGGAGAGCTGATCTACATAAAAAAATCACTTGTGGCCTCGCGCGCCGATCGGAAAACTGTGATCTACGAATTTTCCCGAGGCCTGGCGGTGGCGTGGGTGGTTTTTCGCTCTTCCTCACTCGTGAAGCTTCCCTAAAAAAAATTTTTATTTCGATAATAGAAGTGGCAGGGAGGAACGAGAGCGGATTGAAACGCAAAAATCGTGCGTTGCGCATGATTTTGCTGGAAAACTCGGGGGATTACGGGCTTTCTCGGGACCTGGAGCGGGCGGCTATGGGTTTCCATTACTGTATGTACCTTAAGCTACCTTGATTTATCAATTAGAATGATTAATGGTAGCAGAGAAGCGTGAGAGCCGAATCCATCGCAAAAACCATGCGTCGCCGTGAATTAGCACTTCGCCACATTTCCACGATTTTCATCGTTTTCAGCCGGTTTTGTGAGTGTAGATCGCAGTTTATCTCATTTTCATCCATTCTCATTGATTTCAAGCGATCAATGTTGCAAAATAAAAATTTTTAGGCGCGGGGCCCAGGTCTGGTTTGTCCCTGGCTTTTTCCGAACGCGGCTAAGATATCGCGTCCAACTTCATCGTCATAGAAACTAGGCACTATGAGGAGTTCAATTAATTTTTTTCGCTTCGATCCATCCATAACTCTTTTATTACGAGCGAGTAGAAGACAAAAAGAATTTTTTTAATCTCGCGGCGACCGAAGTTGAGCACCGCCCCCATAGCACCTCATTAAGAGATTACGTTTTCTAGAAATTTGTTCAATTTAACCGTTAGATTCTCCTATTATTTATACTATCGGAATGATAATATTGTTGTGAAATTGCTCCCGCGTTTAAAATTGTTTTGGTGATTTAAAGCCTTTTTTTTATTGCAGAAACAATGATGTAAAATGGCCCAATAGAGCTCCTGATCTGACAAAAAAGGATGTTGAATTTTGGCGAGAAGCAAAAAATCATTGGGATCGCAATAACTCAACATCAAATGCAGATAAAATGAAAAACTTCAAAACGAAATTTCTAAAAAAATATAATTACGATAAACATGTTATGTAAAATTTCATGTAAAATAAAAAAATTATAACTACAATAAACATGCAATGTAAAATTTCATGTCAAATAAAAAAAAAATTAGAAAATATTTTATTATTCGCGTAAGACCTCGGGTAGGTAAGTCTGCAAAATATCACACGCAAGGCAAAATAATTCGGCAATGAAATTATTGAAAATTATACCACAAATTAGATTAATTTTCATACATAATATCGATAGTAGCACAATTTTCAATAATTTATTTGCCGAATAATTTTGACTTGCTTTGACATCGAGATGCTGCGAGCCGCCGTAGCGGCAACATTTCTAGCCAGTAGCGGCCTCCTCTTCCAAAAATTTTTCGGTCCTCTCGCTGCCGCCCGAGCGGCTTTTCGCTTTATATATGATAGAACCTTTATCCATATTTCCTTAGCATCGATCGCATTTACATTTTGATTTTAATAAAACTTAAATGCAATATCTATTTCATTATTAGATAAATGATGTTAAAAATATGTTTAATGGGATGATTTATGTATTGCAAATACAGCTGATCGCAA
>JAWWMK010010366.1:0-24749 GCA_035047105.1 Galeopsomyia nigrocyanea
GTATGTGTGTGTGTGTGTGTGTGTCTGTGTGTAGACGCATGTACGTTTATATATGTACAATTGTCGGCTCAAAGGTGAGAGGGAGAGCTCTTTTGTTAATTTCGTTCTCTCTCACTCTTGTTAAAGTGAGCAACATGCAAATTGTACGGTGGAACGGGGCTAATGAGGCGTCTTTTAAAGTAGCTCGCCGCAGCGCCTTTTTAGATGATTACGTTGCAGCTCAGCCGAATGCCGCGAGCTGTCTATCAAAGTAAACATTTGTCAAATAAAAAAAAAGGTCGCACCAACGATATTGCTACTGTCTTAACAGCTAGCTTCCTTCATTTGACGATTATTCAACTGACATCTATAGCATTATTGCTGCACCGGTCCATTGCGCGGCTTTCGACAATTTTTTGATATACGTCAATACGATATCGCCCGTTTGGTTTATCGAACACGGAAGCTGAACGAGTAATTATTGAAGCGTAGGGCTCGATCAAAACTCGGATTATAAAGTTCGAATTACACCAAAAAGCGAGAGCATGTATAGAGTTAATAATCCGTGCCGCGAACGAAGCGAAAAAGCCATCGGAGAGAAAGAGATTAACGAAGCGTTTATCAGGCGCTCGCGCGATCATTATCGAAGTTTATCGCGCACGAGAGAGTGGACGACCGACAGATAACACGATGCCACACAACATATAGAGAAAGCAGAGGGAGAGAGAGAGAGAGAGAGAGAAGTGTTTTTGTTTCACACCAGAGCCACACCACGCAGAACTAATATTGTTTTACGGCTACGGCGCCGAATGAAAAATCAACGGTAAAACTCGTGAAGCAGCGGCGATTGTCGAGAAGAGCGCTTGGCATCCCTTTATTGTCGCTACGGTAAAATGGCAGCGCTGCAGCAACGCTTTATCTTTACTACACACAACGCAGGGCAAAAGTATAGAAGAGATTTATTTTCGTTCCGTTGTTTTTCTTACAAAAAAATTCGTCCGCGAGTCACACAATTTACATAGTCGTTCAATTTTAACGAACTTTGCGCGCGAACATCGATCGTTCAAATAATCGAGCAAGTAAATTGAACGATGAGTATAAATGGATAATCAGCGAGATCGAGCAAAATGATACGCGATATTTTCGGTGCCGTCCACAAAATGATCTGCTGTTGCTCGCATATCAAGCGTGTTTGTTATGAATAGCCGACGCGGGCGTCGAAGTTTGACGCTCGCGGTAATTTTATAATTTGCATGCATAACGAAAGAGCTTCACTGCAGCAATGTTTTGCAATTTTATACTGATAATAAAGTGTGTACAAAGGGAGGGTGGAAAATAAAAAAAATCGCGAGGGATTTGACAAGAATGGAAATCGGGGCCCTATAACTTTCTCAGGTGTAACGCCAGGTAACTTGCAAGCTCGAAGAGAAAAAAGTAATATAGTAACAAAGCCACGTAAATGTCTTGCATACGCGACATCGGATTCGAATAATATGGCGCACAGCTTATTTTTTTCAACTAGTACTTGTGGCGTCGACGCTCTATTGCTCTTTATGCATTCCATTTGAACTCAGTTATTCTACGCGAATAGACGCACCTTGGCCATTTAAGGGGGTATGCCCATATAGATGGATTGAAAAATCAATATTTTTTTCATTGCATAAATCGAAAGTACAACTTTTAAAGAATATGCTGTTAAAATTTCAGAGCAAAATTGGAAGCAGTTTAGATGCTGTGACTGTTTTGACTATAACGTCTTGCCACCAGTGCGCGAAGCAAACTTTGTATTTGATCGTGTTTTTTGTTTTAAATAAAATTGTTATGATTTTCGATTTTGTGTGCACGATAACTCAGCGAGTTTTCAATCCATTGAAAAAATTAAATAACCATTTTGAAGGAAATTTAATTAGCTAGTCGACGAACCTACTTGTTTTTGTTTGAAATAATTATTTAACCAGTTTTGCGACAATAATAAAAAAAAAATTTTTTTAATTTTTTCAAATGTTTTGCTTTATCATTGAAAATTTTTAAAAACTTTTAGATTAGGTTCATCGACAAGATAAAGGTATTGATGTTATTAAAACAAAACAAAAATCGTTTTATTTGTATGTTTCGGAAAGCTGTAAAAGATGTCATAAAATGTAGAGGCTGTAGAGGCTGTACATAAAATGAGACGAAAAATAAAACGACTATACTTTCAATTCTTTGTTACGTAATAATTAATTGAAATAATGTAGCAGAAAAAATTTCTTTAGTTGCCTCGAACCGTCAATAGTTTATAGTCAAAATCTCAAATAAAAATATCGTATAGTTTAAAAAAAATTCGTGTTCATTTTTAGCCATCTATATGGGGATCTGCCAATATTGTAGACGTAAAAATATTCTGATACGTCAATCATTGTAACATAGCCAGAGTATAATCATTTTATTCGACGAATTGAAATGTGAAGTATTCATAATTAGATTCCTTTCCATATTGTATGACTGAAATATCTGAACGGTTTAAAATATTCTCGATCCAGCATTTACTAATTATTCTTCCTGCAACGTAACGCTGTTTGTTAATTAAGTTTGGAAAATATTTCGAGCTCATGTGACGTGTGCGAAAGTTTTTTTTTCTCTTTTTAAATTCTGTTCCGAGCGCAAAAGCTTTGTTCTATTTGAGCGAGAAAAACAAAGTAAAAGGGGTAACGACTGCAACAGCAGCAGCAGCAGCAGCAGCAGCAGCAGCAGTAGTAAGCTTTGACCGAAGCTGCGGGCGCAAACGAAAGTTTAGTTAGCCAAGTGTCGCACAAGCTTTCTCCTGCTAAGCCGCTACTATATTACTCGGTGCGTGATTTGCGCGATCGCAGCTCCGAATTGATTTCATTTGCATATAGGCAATAAAGCTGCATTGTCCAGCCGTATGCTCGGTCCGACGCCGAAAAGGATATTACGTACAAGCCGCACGTGCCACTTGCTCTGCACACTGAGCCAAATTGTTCGCTCGATCATGCCGCACTTGCTCCTATGATGTACTACCGTCCAGCGACAACGACGATGGGGTTACGCAGAGCAGTCACGCGGTTTGATTTATATTTTTGTGTTCCCTACTTTTTGTTTTCTTTTTTTTCTTCCCTGCTCTCGTACGGGGGCAGTCAATTGAATTAACCCTCCGTTGCATTATCAGATGTTCGCGAGCGCCAGTTCTTTCAATCCGACCCCATGAATAATTTATGCCTCGCTCGCTTTCGTTCAGCCGGCGGTTATTATTTCGCACGGTCGATCATTAGCTCACATGTGCTGTTACTACAGCACGTCGCTGGTTATGTCAGGCATGCTTCGAGCAGATATCGAACGAGAGAGATGTTTTCTGGTTATTATACTCGCGTCAATTTCGATGCAGCATTTATTGGCAATTTGAAGCGTAATTGTGGTCGCAAGTAAATACCAGCAGCTCGAATATTAGTTCCGCTGACCGCAGAGAGATTCCTCTAGATTTTCTCGGATTATCATCAATTTTTGCAATTACATACCTCAGTTTGATTGGCAAATAACATTGGCGAGCTTGCGACTCGAAATGAAATGCCGTATAAGCTTGAACGACGTAATAAGTTGCCGACTTGTATGGCGGACGGGTTATGAGGTTGCGGCGAATGCCTTTCTTATATTTTTCATTTCCTGCGCAGCGACTTCAGTCGAGATTTAATAACCATCAACTTTGAGCTTTTACTTGTTCGCTTGAAAAATTTTTCGAGCTTCGTTTTCTTTCGTTCCTTTGATATTTGGACTAATGCAGTTTCCAATATCCGCACTAATTAGTCGATGGGAGCTTTACTTTTAGCATCGAATAGCAAACTTCGTAGCTCATTCTAATTTCGTTTTATCCGGGCGCGAGAGAGATTTAGCCCAATTAACACTGGTCGCGGTGCATTCCAGAGAGGCGCCCTTTCAAAATAATCCTCGCGAGCTCTCTCTTGGGCTAACTTGACAAAGGACAAAGCCAGCGACAACCCTGTAATTATCCAGCCACGGTTCGCGCAAGCGACGCCTGTCATCGGGTGTTCACACTGTACGAGAGAGAGAGAGAGAGAGAGAGAGGGAGAAAGAGGGATGAAAAAAGACTTTTTTTGTCGTCGTAACGGCTAATGGCTACAAAGAGCAAATGAGACTTGATGTTTTGTACACACACATACACACACGGAAGAGAGCGAACCAAAGCCAACGGTCTAATTACAAGCTCGAGCTTTTTCTCTTCACTTCTGTTCAGCGCTAATTCGCGTGGAAAAAATTTTTTTCAATTCGGATCATATCACTGAAATTGCGATATGGCGTTTGTTTACAAGAGTGTCAGCCGATTGATGAAAGTCAGCACGCGGATGAGGTTAACGCGCTAAATTCGACGGGAAGTTGAGCTTCAATCGAGAAGAGAGCAGCTGGGCGCTCGTGTAGGTGGGCTTTGTTTATTTTAACGGCCCATCGCGGCTATTGATGAGCTTTGCGCCCATGCATATTGACTGCTGGCGATCGTTAATTCCAAATGAATTTACTCGTCGGCGCGCGAGTGTGAATTTTATCGTCTGTTTCAAAAATCTCGCGCTCGTCCCATTGCCAATGAATAACGCTCGATTGCTTACGAGAGCGAGCATTCGCTAATCGTGCAGCGTGGTCCATAGCCTTTGGGCAACTAATAAATATATACAAATACAAATTGACCGCGAGTGTGTCAGAGAGATAGAGAGAGAGAGAGAGAGAGAGAGAGAGAGAGAGATAGAGAGAGAGAGAGGGAGATAGAGAGAGAGAGAGAGAGAGGGAGATAGAGAGAGAGAGAGAGAGAGAGAGAGAGAGAGAGAGAGAGAGAGAGAGGGAGAGAGAGAGAGAGATGTAGTATGTATGTATTTGGGCTTGTAGAGCGGCGCGGGCGCTCGAGCGACTCGAGTAATTAGCGCCACTTTGATAATACTCGATATACACTGCGCACAGAGAGCGTACAGCACCTACAACGACCGAACTGCAGGCGGAAATTGCTCGATGATGACCCACGACGATGATGATGATGTGTATCGCTAGGCTTTCGAATTGCAACGTAGTTGGTCGCAATTACAAGTGCTAGGACTCTAATGGCTGAGAGGAACCGTTTCGATGCGCTGCTGTTTGTATTGTTATCAATGAAGCCGTTGACCGATTTATATTTAAACACTAATTATTGTCATGACTGACGTTTGAGTGGGGATCTACAATTAATTCGAATGAACTTCCTACTTTTTGAATAGACAAAGTGAATCGATTATCGACGTTGAAATTAAAAGCAGTACCTTACTAAATAGAATAATTTTTGAAAGATAAAATTGATGAAAATCGACGTTGAAATTAAGAACAGTAAAGTAATTAAAATAAATTCGTTTTGTTTCAGCTGACGTACCGAAAATACGGCACTCGAGGCACTTGGATTCGAAGTCGTACCGAAACCCGGAGGTATTGGTAAGTGAGCTATTTAAAAATTAATTGAGAAAGCAGACAGTGTAACAGAAAATCGAAAGGCTTTTAAATCATTAATGCACCCGTGCACTGAAGTAAAAGTGCTGGCGGAAAAGGAAGCAAATCATTCATCGAGTATTCTTTTATCTACTTGTAGAAGCAACTGCAGGAGAATCACAATCACAAGCCGGTCTTTGCCAATTGTTCGCGCTACGCGCCCGTGGTGAAGGAGGAAGAACTGCCGGGTACTTTTGTTATCCAAGTGCAAGCCGAGGATAAAGATCCAGCCGAGGAAGGAGGTAAATTATACACAGCTCTCTCACTTATATACCTTCTTTGCTTTTCGAGTTTTCTCACATTATTTAATCCAACAAACTCGGCGACATAATCTTTTTTCCATTCTTTGGTTTTGATCGAGGTTTTGATTAAATTCCACGCTTCATTACTCTCCTGGCTTTCAAATTTATCAGAGTTTGATCAATCCAACGGTTGCTCTTTTCGTTTATTTTATTTTATTTTATCAATCAATCCTGTGGTGCGTACTGAAAAGCGAATTTCCACACGTAATTCATTTCATTGTACGATGAATCTGTAGTCATTCACATTTATTATATCAATATAATCAAGTAAAACAGTGATCAAAATTCAGTCTATATTCATTTTTATACGTTCGTTTCTCTTTATTAAAATCTTCGTTAATTAAAAAATACAATATTGGTCGTAAAGTGAATTAAATATTCACAATGCTGTAACGATATTTAAGCTTGTATTGGCTATCAGTCAAAAAAGGTGAAAAATACTTGAAAATTCGTATAGTGGTTACTAATGTTATAATAAAATAGTATGCAAAGTTTCAATGTGTTTCACAGCTTCTATCCAAAGTTATTGCAATTTAATATTTCAAAATTAACATGGAGTCTATGGAGATCGATATATTATTCAAAACAAAGTCATAGAACCAAATGGTGAGAATTTCACAACCAGAATGTTTTATGTCAGAATTGATTTAATGAAGGGATTTAAGTAATAAAAATTTACAATCACAAGCTTTAAACATAGGTTGCCATTTAAAGCCCATTGACTGTACATGTACATTCAAAAGTTTGTGACAAAAATCACTAAAAATCCGTCTGTACTTCTCAAATATCATTTTAATTCGTACTTTTAGTGTTTTTTGTTAGTAACCTATTATTATCAAGTAATTATCATACTTTTTAAGATTGTAAGAAACAATTTTTTCCATTTTACTAACTTTTGACCCTGACGGTATAGCCAATACAACCTTAATGGAATGCATTTAATAACGTTAAATACTATATAACCTTTTCGTAGTTACATTGATCTTTAGAGTTTACAAATCTGTCAAACAAAAAAAATGTGTTACATTATGTTTTTATGCTATCGTACAAATGAGTACTATAAAATGAAAGAAAATGAGCAGGTGGTAAGTGTCGATGATGCGAGTGAGTGCGAGGATGATTTTCATAAAGCACATGATCGCGTGAATATTTGAAAATGCATAGTCAAAGTAAAACGAGCTACATTGATTGTAGGAACGATCACGTACAGTTTCGTGACTGCCAACGGCGAGAAGCTTAAGTTCGACATCAACAACCGGACGGGTCTGATAAGGACGACTCACGCTCACGATCGCGACGAGCCCGCTCGCGAGAAGGAGGTCTACCTGACGGTCCTCGCCACCGACAATGGCCGGCCGCAACTCGACGACGTCTGCACCTTCAAGGTCACCATCGAGGATATCAACGACAACGCGCCCGTCTTCGACAAAGTTGTGAGTATCGCGTCGACGACCGGCAGCCAACTTTTATACACTTTTTTTTAAAGTGTATAACGACTCGTGCGTTGCAACCGTAACTGTTTTACCAACTTTACAATGTTTTTTCTCTCTCGCGTGCGTCTCGTATTTTTTAAGTTCAAATATAAAAAAAAGAGAAAAACTGATTGATTGGTACAATCGAGTATCAATCGAGAGCGTTGTGTCTCGAGCTTTACCTTCTTGTCTCTTATGCGTTCGCCTTTAATTTACATTCAAAACTGTCAATTGTCTATTGAAAGTAATGATTTAAATTTGATGAACAATTGACTGCGAGTGAGAACCGAGGATCGAGCCTAAAGAGATCAAAGAACTAACATGTCTGTCTTTGTTTTTTTTTTTGCTTGGATTGTTTGCCTTCTTCATATAGGACTTCTGGGGACCAGGGCCGAAGGTTGGTTTTGTCGAATTTCTCCGTGTCCATGCACACGAAACACTGCACCCAACAAGTGCACGCGCACGAGCACGCACTCTCACATATGTGTGTCCTATGAATGTTGAGAGAACGTGAGCCGAGTGTCGTACTTCTCTGCCACACGAACCGATTATACGCGTGATCATTTCAACTTTAATATTCTTTTCTTGTATTATGTTGTTGCTCGCACATGTGTCTCTCACTCTGTTTATATGGCAATCCTATCCACCCTCACCTCTATATAAACTATCACCTTTCGTATATCACTTAGTCGACTTACACGTGTACATATACTTTCGTGTATATACATATACGCTGCACGTACACGCCTCACCAATACATGGGCGCGCGAGCGCGCTTCTCGTTATTCATTTGCATTTATATTTTTATTCGCCTCCACGTAGAGAAACCTCCACGCATACGAATTGCACTCCAGTCAAACGGCCCGTTAATTGCCTTAATAATACCCCTCGATGTTCTCTCTCTCTCTCTCATTCTCGCTGTGTACGCAACAATGCATGCTTTTTTTACAAGGATGATTTTTCATGCACCAATTTTTTTTTCTTTGTTCTCTCGATGTTTTTTTCTGTTAACTTCATTGTTGTCGTTGTGTATGCATTGTTTTGCCAGAAATATACCACGTCTTTTCTCGTTGCGACCCGATTTGGTATTTAAAACTTTTCTCATTCTAAAACTGTATGTCTAGACATTTTCGATGAAATTATTATGTTCTTCTTCAAATAAATTCCATTTTTTTTCTGCTCGGAAACACAAATATCACCAAGATCATGAAATTGGCTAAGTGCTAACAAGAACAAATTTAATATCCGTTGTGAGTTTTGACGTTTTATTTTGGAACAGATAAATATTTGAAATTGCAAATCATTGAAATATTAATGCATTTAATGGGGAAAAAGAAAGTTAAATTAGTGTATGCTGATTGCAGCAGCCGAACTAATCGATTTTTCCGAATGGTAGACCCATTTGAATAGGCTCACGGAATCGAAATCAAATCCAATATAGTTGAAATGTGCTGCACATGCATAGCTGGATTACAATCTACTGCAGTGTGTATAATGAGAAAATCGATCAGACACAGTTATACAGCGTCAGCGTCAACGGCGCTATATATATGCTATACCATATATGCGACACACATTATGCATGATAATACTTGGACAATAATTCGCAGCTATTATAATTTTTTTAGCTTTTAATGTTTAGATGTACTATAGATATGGCGAGTATGGTCACTCGACTAATTGACGATATGATAGCCTAGATAGATATACATATATAGGCGCCGAAGAGCTTCTCTATGCGATTTTTCATGATTGACAGTCCGGCTACAGTACGACCGATGCAGTTAGGGCTCTGAAGCTGCAACGCGCTTGAGTATTGGTGCTGGCGTAAATCACACACAAGCAGGGCGTTCCTTTTGATTTATTCACGTTCACGTTTAGGCTGCCCCTCCATTGGCACCTTACATACATACGTACATACATACATACATACATACATACATACATACATACATACATACATACATAAGTACATATATGTATATATAATGAGCTTGCCGCGGCATTACCCTAACTGCATCGATTAGGGCACTCTAATAAGTCATAGTTTAACGCGGCAACAGGTGTTTCGAGTCGAGAAAATTTTATTGTTATCGGGCTGCTTCGCTCGCTCCGATAAGCGCAATTTTTCATGAAAATGAAAAAAGTTTTGATCAATTACAGTGATAAATAAGCTCCGAGCTTCTGATAATAAAGACTCGTTAAAAGGTACGGATATGACTGGTCAATCGTGAAAAATGTGTCGGTTGAAAAACTCATAGCTGATCGTCGCATAAAGAGCTTGCCGCGTATAGAGTAATGAAATTGTATGATACTCGCCGCAATTTGCGTACCTGATCAGAGCCCATTTGAGTAATTGGCCTTTGGCCTGATGATTATTCCACAGTCGTACATGGAGTCGGTGCCGCAGGATCTGTCGGTGGGCAGGGAGGTGATGAGGGTCTCGGCCACGGACATCGACGACGGGCCCAACTCCAAAGTGCAGTACAGCATCTCGCCCAAGCGTCTCGACGACAGCGTCTACTTCAGGATCGACGTCAACACTGGTGTCATATTTCTGAATCACACCATAGACGTAAGTCAAGTTTGAATTAATGCTGGCATCGATTGCTTGTACATAATATAATCGTTCATTTGCGTTTGTTACTGTTGCACACGCAGAAAGCTCCGGGCTACAGGTTCAGCATGACGGCGATGGCGAGAGACCAGGGCGCCGAGCCCAAGCAGAACGTCATAGACATTGACATCCGCGTGGTCGAGTCGCACAAGAAGGCTCCTACCTTCATCTACTGCCCCGACGAGCCGATCAAGCTGCCCGAGAACTTCAGCGATTACGAGGCGAGCATCGCGCGACTCGAGGCCGCCTCCAACATCGACGATAGCCCCGACTACTTCCTCTTCGAGCTCGTCACTGGCCGAACCGAGCAGACCAACAAGGAGAACACCTTCAGACTGGTGTCGAACAAGAACACTGCCGAGATCAAGCTGGCCAAGTCGCTGGATTACGAGAGCAACACCGAGTACTCGCTGATCGTGCGCGTGCAAAACAAGTACCAGCTGGCAGCCGAGACGATGATCTACATCGAGGTGCTCGACGTCAACGACAATATCCCCGTGTTTCGTGAGATGAAAAAGGGCAGCGTCCTCGAGAATGAGCCACCTGGTACTTCCGTTATGCAGGTCCGAGCGATCGACGCCGACGGCACTTCTGCTCACAATCAGGCAAGACATTTTTCATTTCATTTATTGTTAAGCTATTTTAATGTCGGTGTCATTTTAATATTTAAAATTCATTTTCGGTTTGCTTCACGTGCTAGAATTGAATTACATATTTGCGACCAATGTATTTTCCGTAATAGAATTGTTATAGGAATTATTCAAAGATTTCAAGCAGTAACGCTCACTCGTTATATTTGAACTTTAAACGCTGCAATTATATGTTTCGAGGGCTTTGCTGTAATGGTTCCGAAATGATCTAAAAGAAAATTGTATTAATCTTGAAAATTGACGGTAATTTATGACTGACGTGCAGGTAACTTATGCGCTGGGCAACTACGACAAGCTCTTCACGATCGACCGTTACACCGGCACCATCACTACTCTGGTGGAATTCGATCGCGAGGCCGACTACACGTACACCGTCAAAGTGATCGCCACGGACAACTCGCCGAGTGCCCTCTTCAAGACGGGCGAGCACAACAAGGGTGAGCAGAATTTCCGCATCGAGATCGCCGATAAGAACGACAATCCGCCGCACTTCACTCAGCGTGAGTACACGGCCAACGGCATACCCGAGGATGCCAATATCAACGCCCTCGTGACGGAAGTCAAGGCGTTGGATGCCGACACTGCCAGCCCTGTCATCTACAGCATCCTCTTTGGCAACGTCGACGATAGCTTCATGATTGAGAATACCACTGGCAGGATTCGCGTCAATCAGCGTCTCGACTACGAAAAGATCACCCAGTACAATTTGACCGTCAGAGCCTTTGACGGAGTTTTCGACGACACTGCTACTGTACGAATTTTCATCGAGAATGTCAACGATAATCAGCCGATTTTCGAAGTTTATGACAGGAATCCGATTATCGAAGAGGAGAAGCTCTACAAAGGTACACGATCAGTGCATTTGGTCAAATTTGCTGTAATTTCAATAAAAAAATCATCCTTTTTTTAATACTTGCTACTGTATCCTCGTAGGCTGCCTTACTACAATCAGCGCTTACGACCCGGACATTAAAGACAGGAAGGCCGATCAACACATTGTCTACTCAATCTTGAGACCGGAACATAAGCCTCTAATTCAAATTGACAAATATGGCTGCATGATGTTGAAAAAACCATTGGATCGTGATCCACCTCGCGGTTATCCAGTTTGGACGGTACGAATATTTTTTTTATATATGAATAAACTCACAATTAAATAATCAAATAATTACTTTATCCAGTTGATTGGATACTTACAATATCGCAACGTCTGCTTTTGAATTTGATGAATAAGTTTCATCCAAGACGTTTTTCTTTATAATTTCGAAATTGTAATAAATAACGACTGCGATAAAAATTAGACTGCTCACGCATTAGAAATAATTATTTTATTTTGAAAAATTCTGCTGTAGTAACGGAATATTTATGTTTCGGTATTGTTCTCGTAATAGCGAATGAAAAAAATTAATTAACTGTTTCGTTATTTTTGAAAATGTTGAAAAAGTTCTTAAATAGATAAATTTCCGGTGGTTTGGAAGCGCGTTGCTTTTATAAAAAATCAATCTACTATACTGTTATATTTCTACAGATATCTGTGATTGCGCAAGATGAGGATGGAGGTCCCACTTCCCTTCGAAATACGGATTCAATCAATATCACTTTGACGGATATCAACGACAATGCACCTTTCCTTGACATGCCATATCCTGTAGTTTGGCGTGAAAATCAACGCCCGGGTAACATAACTCAGCTGCAGGCTCGAGATTACGACTCCGAGGAGAACGGTCCGCCTTTCACATACCGCATCGACATATCTGCCGATTACGAGATTCTCACGAAATTCGAAATTCGTGGCCATGATTTGTGGGCAAAAGTAGAATTTGACCGAGAGGAGCGCAAGAGCTACAACATACCTGTAGCCATAACTGACCATGGCACGCCAAGTCTCACCGGCATTTCAATACTGACTGTAATTATTGGCGATGAAAATGATAATCCAATGCAGGATGGCTCTAGCTCTATATTCGTTTACAATTACAATGGAGAATCGCCAGTCGTCGACATTGGCAGGGTCTACGTTAACGATCCCGACGATTGGGATTTGGAAGACAAGATTTTTTCGTGGTACGAAAACCGCGCTGAAGAAGGCTTTTTGCTGGAATCGTCAACGGGACTGATAACGTTGCTTCCTGATATAAAAAATGGAACCTTCCTGCTCAAGTTCACTGTTACGGAAGAAAGTAAGTATCTTTAAAAATAAATCTAACGAGGATTAATGATAACAGCCCGCGTAAGAACGATCACTAAAATTTGAAATCCCATTTCCAGGTCCTAAGATAAGAAGGCATCAAGCTCAAGCAACGGTTAATGTCACTGTTAAAGAGATTCCTAAGGAAGCTGTGGTCAAGTCTGGTTCTATTCGTTTTCTTGGAATCAGTGCCGAAGAACTTGTTACTCCGACCGGCGTCGGAATCAGTAAGAAAGATCAGCTTCAGGAACATCTTTCAACGATGTTTAATACGTCTATAGAAAATGTTGACGTCTTTACGGTTTTACATTCACCTTACCAAAATGATTCCGTCTTGGACGTGCGTTTTTCCGCCCACGGCAGCCCTTATTATGCAGCTGAGAAACTCAATACAATTGTTGCCGATCATACGCAAGAAATTGCCGACAGCATGGGCGCTCATGTACTTCTGGTCAATATTGACGAGTGTCTATTCGAAAAGGTATGTCTTTTTTCATAGCTAATACGAAGACTTCTTCTAGTCGCGCAGAAAAACAACTTGCTAATGTACAAATACCGTCTACAGGTTCACTGCAATAGCTCCTGCAGAAGTTACTTGAACATAAGCTCGACGCCGTACGTTGTCTACACAAATGCAAGTTCATTTGTCGGTGTAAGAGCCGTAGTGGATCCGCAGTGCATCTGCCACGTGGTCGAGCCAATCGAGTGTCTGAACGGCGGCACACCCCTTGACACGAGGTGCGAGTGTCCGCCGGGATTCGAGGGGCCGAGATGCGAATTACTGTCCATTGGATTCCAAGGGGACGGTTGGGCCATCATGCCTCCACCGGGACAAGCATGCGACGAATCTTATTTGAGTGAGTCTTGCGTCAGTCTTTTTTTTCATCAGCTTAAAATTCACATCTCAATATCTCCATTAGCGATTACCAAATGTTATCAAATAATTTTTTATTTTTAATTTATTTCATTTCTAGGCCTTGAAATAACACCTCACGCCAAAGACGGTTTGATCTTCTACTTCGGTCCCTTGATTTACTCTGAAAAGTTGGGCGTTCAAGACTTTATGTCGTTAGAATTGCAAAATGGAAATCCCGTGTTATACATGGATTACGGCCAAGGTACTGTGATGCTCGATAAGTCGAAGTCTAGTGGCGAAAATAACGAAGTTGGTGGTAAACAACTATTCATTGCCGATGGAAAGCCTCACAGAATTGACATTTGGTGGTCTAAAACTGTAAGTTGAATATGATGAAAATCGATAAACGCGCAACACATTTAATATATTCATTCAACTTATACCTGAAATCTCTTACGATTCAAGAACATTGAAATGAAAATTGACGGCTGCGTGCAATCGAGCTGTATGAGGTTGGAAGCACCTCTCGGTACAGCAGAAATTCTCAATGTGAACAGTCCAGTGCAAGTGGGAGGCGCTCAGAAAGATTTGATCGATTTGGGAGAGAAGTTCAAATGGCAACATGTACCGACTACGAAAGGATTTGTCGGATGCATTCGAAACATGACAATCAACGGAAATGTAAGTTTTAATGATCTAATTATAAATATTCTTTTATTGAACAATAACATCAATCGACCTGAATTCATTTTTATTGAATAGACTTACAACCTTGGTATGCCGACGCTGGCGCACAATGCAGATCCAGGCTGCAGTACTGGCATGGCGAAAGCTGTGTCCTTTGGAATAGATACGAATTTCTTAGTGGCCATCCTTGTTTGTATCACCATATTACTGATTCTCCTGTTGGCAGTTGTCGTTCATCGACGCAAGACAGATGATTTGTACAAGGATATGGATGACATCAGGGAGAACATTATTAATTATGAAGACGAAGGTGGCGGCGAGGTTGATACCGGCTATGATCTCAACGTACTTAGAGCAATGTATGATCCACCGAATGACATGAAGATAAACGCAGCGAGTCTGCAAGGAAGAGGTAATTTTCAAATCGTGCAATTTTCTTATTTACGACATCATAAAGAAATTCATTTGATTACCATAAAATTTTCGTGTTTGTAGAAAACGATGAAGTGCCAGATATATGTGGATTCCTCGACGGCAAAAAGGAGTGTTGTGATAAAGATCCAGATACTAATCCTTTCGACGATGTGCGACACTATGCTTACGAGGGCGAAGGCAATTCAGAGGGCTCGCTATCTTCTCTTGCCTCTTGCACGGACGATGGTGATCTCAAATTTAATTACTTGTCCAACTTTGGTCCGAGATTCCGAAAGCTCGCTGACATGTACGGCGAAGTACCCAGTGACGAAGAAAGCGAGGGTGCCGCCGACCGTGAAAGCGAAAGTTGGTGTTGAATATTTATTCAAAACTATAGCGAAACTTGATTTTCGAGTTTTTTTTTCATTGATAATACATGGTTACATTATACTTTTCTTTCATTTCACATTCAATTTAAGCAACGATTTTCATCTTAATATTTTTCGATCACACGGCTTACCTTCATAAAAAAAGTACTGTACTTGAATTTAACCTATAGCCTGTTGTTGCAAGACAACAAGTTAAGTGAAGCGCATTTAAATTATAAAATACTGTTCTAGTTACAAAGAATAATATGAAAAATGCGATAATGTAAATTGCTTGCGTTGAATGGAATATTTCAATATGACAATCCACGATAGAATGAAATGAATTACTATGATTTTTTTAGGCGAAGCCATTATATATGAATGTTGTATTGATAACAGGGTGAATTAATATAACTACTAGCGCAATTATAACTAATCATCTCGTTCGTATTATAGAAGCAGCATTATACTCAGCACGTAGTAATTATGTACGTTGCGCGCATTCTCAATGAGGATGGGCGCGAGAGCTGCAAACCGTGATAAACTTGAAATCACGTTCGTAGTTGTATTTACTTTTTGCCAATGCAATGACAATTGACAACGTGCGTGAAATCTTGATCGACGTCCCTCTGCTTGAACAAGTCAAATGAATATTAAATTTTTGGGGACGTAGCCTGGTGCTAGCTATCCTAAATTATAAGAAATCTATTAAAAATATCCTAACCGGTATTCATTTTCGTCAGTTCATCTTCTTAATGAGTATAATTGATAGAGAAAAAAAAAAAAGAAAAAAAAAAGAAAGAAAATATCGATTAAGAAGAAAATAATCTTTTTTCGAATGAAAACCTCCACCAACTTTTTGTTTTGACTGGTTAAAATGAGAAAATGAAAAATAAACTGAAAATGATAAAAAATGTTAAATTGAAATTAGCGGAATAACAAAAAATTGTCACGCAAACCGTATTTGAAGGTTTGCTTTTTTATTTATGAAAAGTGTTTATGTATTGAATGTTTCAGTGTTCAATGTAGTACCGCTATAGTGATTTCGATTGTCACCATAAACAACAATTTTTTAATAATTTTTGGGTAGCATCAATGAAAAATTTTATTCACCTTAAGTTATATTTAGCATTCTTTTTATATTTCCTTTCGTGTGAAACAAAAGTGTACATAATTATAAAGAAAACCATTATCTTGATTACAGTAGTATTTTGTATTCAAAGATAAATACACAAGCATTTTTCAGTTTCAAATGTATACTTTTAATAATTTGATGTTGAAGTTATCAAACTTGATTTTTACAATGGAAATTTTATAGAATTTTAGTTGTCATGCATATCTATGATGCTGTTTCGAACGTTTCATTTTTGTTTAATACTTTATATATATATATCATATACATAAATACATATGTGCAAAGAAAAGCTGTAAACTTTCTGTTCAAAAAATCTGGAGCGACGGAGATCGACTGCCATAGCACGTTTTCATTGTTAATTTACTTATCACTACCGAGAATGATCATAAAAAAAATAATAATTAAAAAAATATAGTATTATTCTCAAATAATTTCGAGCCAACTTTTTTTGTCTCGAAGGTCTTTGAAAGTATTGTCTTTATTATCGAAGATTCTTCCTATAATTAATACTGGTAATCATTTATATATATCGCGCTTAATAAGGTTTTTTTTGTATGAACGTATTACTTAATATCGATAAATTCATGAGTAGCGATTATAGTGTATTTTGCGCGTGAACGTTATAATTTTAAGACTTTTGTATGATAAATTAATAGATTGTAATTTGTAAGAAGAAATCGGCAATCTCCTATGAGTTTGCATAAGCCGTAAGAGTTTTTTGATCTCCAAAAGACAATTCCAGAAAAACTATACTATGTACTGTACATAAAAACAAAATTATTATATATAACAAATATACATATATGTATGTGAATAACATTGTATTCAATGTAAAGATAAAAATGTAACGAGTATTTTGATAAACAATAATTCGAAGGGTAAAATGTACCAAAGTTTAATCGTGTAACTTTTTTATCAATCACGACACGTTGCAATATGGCGAGAAAAAAAACTTTGTTTCGAGATAAAAAAGTTAAAATGATCGAGCTTTGTAGTATTTTAAGAAAAACTTTGTATGCTATAGTTTGATAGTTTTCTAAAAATGCCGTTTCTTTATTTTCATTTTCAAGAAGAGTACAGATTGTTAAAATGCATCATACGCAAAATAGCAGAATGGCTCGACTTTTCGATTGAAGAAAGTTGTCCAGTTGTTAATCTATTAATGATCACTGCCCGAGCATAAGCGATAAGGTCACATCGATCAATCGTTATTATTGTTCGATAATTAGATTTTGATTTCCCGTCGAAATTTCTGTTATTTCGCGAGATGCGAAGCTTCCATATTACTGTTATTGCAAACTGAGCAGCTAAAATTAAAGTTAACAACTGAGTGCGAGCGTAAAGAAATTAAACACGATCTGTGTAAACCGAAGAGACATGAAATGGAGAAAAAGAGTAAAGTGTGGAAAGTGGGTGAAGTTCTGTGTAAATACGTAGCGACGTATATAAGGGGAATGTTACATAATTATAACGCGTATAGAAGAGGCATAAGCCAACGAATATGTGATAGCCAACGATAATAATACGATCGTTCACACCTTCACCCATTCACATCATCGATCCATTATTAGTTTATATTGAGCTCTATGTAATTTTCCATTTCTTTTTTATTAGAAATAAATGAAAATTTCTATCTATTGTACATTATCGTGAAGCTTATTAAATTACATATCCTATCAGTTAATTTCATAAAATTTCCAAATGTCTTAAATGTAATTATGAACAGGTATTACATTTAATGAAAGTATGATTTATTACCAACACGTCCATTACTTTTTTGATTAGTTGAGCTGATGAGTTCATTTCTACTCCGAGCTGCAGCGACTACGGAGTAAAAACTCATTAAATTACCATTTGCTGAAAAAAGCTCATTGCAGCGAAAGTTCTGTGGTGCACGAGTGATAACGCGTGCCTTGATCAAGCCTCGTCTCAATCGGAAATAGCTTTGATTAGTTAATTCCTTGACTTCTTCGATTCTAAGAATGAAAATAGTAAAAGAAAGAAGTTAAGCTCTTGTCCGCCCCTTGTTTTGGAAAATAAAGAAGCCTCAACGCCCGATCCTTTTTTCTGTCTTTTCATATAGCTCTCGTTTGCGGTAATTACTTGTGGAACGTCCTCGCGTGAGTGCCCATTGTGACGATTTTTTATCGAAAATTTATTCCCGCTAATTAACTTGAATTGGATGTGCAGTTTTCTAACTTTGCACCGAAACCTCCATAAAAATCAAATCTGAATATACATGTATTGCGTGCTTACGTCGGTACTTGTTATTCAGAGTGAACGAAAAATCAAACGAGAGATGTGAAATATCGAACTAAAATGAATTCAAACGCATTATCTTCGTATAGCTGATGGCTTCATTATTATGTCTCGCGACAATATGAACAATATTTGAGATTCGAGCTCCAAAGAAGAACGCGTGCGCGAGTCTTATACATACTTTGGATGGAAACAGTTCCATAGTATATGAATCCGCATTGGAATACAACAAATTTCACAAATAAGTTGAAATTTAGTCTTCTGCTCTTGGTTTTAATAAAGAATTAAATAAAATGTTATACCTTCAATCACATCGGTTGAATCATTGTAGAAATGTACACAATCGTACATTCAATAAATTCAGGCCAAAGCAGAACATACTTCTTTTGTGAAATCGGTAAAAATCACAAGGCGATATAGAAAGGAGAAAAATGGTAAATCTCTGTTTTTTTTTTTTTGAAAAATGGTAAGAATGCACTTGAAGAATCTGATTTAGATATGCATATTATGAATTCTATGCTTTCTATAAAAAAAAACGTGTTAACAAAATATTTTTAAGAATAAAAATTCCAAATCTATATTACGTAACTCACAATTTATTGTCTACGATAATAATATCAGTATTAATTAAAGTTACTCTATCAAAGCTATGAGAAAAATAATTTCATTTGATCAATAAACACCCCGCAGTCTCCTGTTATGTATTTAGTTACCTCAACGATGAAAACAGTGTCATATAAGATAACGATGTTTTTACAGTCTGAAAATATAATAAAATTTTTATTTATCAATGAAAATGGAAAATTTGACAAGTAGCGGCAATTGGCAGTATTGTTCAATATAGATTGCTAAAATATTGTAATGGTTTTACTGCAGTTTTTGCATGCAGATTTATCTTTTACAATGAATCATTTCTCTGCGTAAAAACCCAAACTGTTTAGATGCGTATTCGCATCTAAGTGTGTCAGTTCTTACAGAATGAATACAAAAATAATTTATTACCTTTGCAAAATTGGCAAAGTTCATTTCGTATATTCCTCCTGCAGTCAGACTACATGGCTTCTTGCTCCTCAAAGTCAAAAAAGCTAACAATTTTTGAGATTTTACGGAACCTTCGTACCATTCGTTATTATACCTATTCAAGGAAGTAAAGCATATTTATTTATAAATTAAATTTGTTCGTAAAATTGGTGAGCAAAAGATGAGTGAATTAGATGATGTTAAACGAAGACATCAAGAATTTAGACTGAAATAGTAATATTATTTAAATCAAAAAAGTTTCTATATTAACATTTCGGGTTTAACGATATAACAATGAATAAAATAATCTCGTGAGTAAGACAGGTACTGGTGACGCATTGGTATACTAAACTTGAGTTTGAATAAAACATGTATCAAAATATATGGGACTTTCATAGTGTATTTAAATGCTCTTGAATACCTTTTGATTATTCGAAACTTTGCAAAAATTAACCAGATTAGACTGCTATCTGAATCTTGCTAATTTTTCAGACAGGAAAGTTTTGATGATTTATTTGATTCAAGTTCCTACGTCTACGGAGTCCTCATTACAATGACGCTATCAATATATAGTCGCCCCGAGTTGAACAGAATATCGTACAAGCAGTGTAATTAGTACTATACGATATACAATAAAAAATTTTACTTACTTTTATTGAGTGTCAAAAGTTACTAAAAAAATGTTGTCTCCTAAAAAAAGTACTCAATTTTTACTTAAAAATGACTTAAATTGAGTAATAATTATTGCTCAAATTAAGAAATTTGTGACTTAAAATGAGTAATCGATTGCTCAAAAGAAGTAATCAGTAGCTTAATTTGAGTAATGATTATTCTTTTTGAGAAAAAGTACACTCAATTCAAGTAAGAATATACTCAATTATGAAAAGTACTCAAAAAAAGGATCAAGCAAAAGAAGTGATGTCCCGAAAATGAGTAAAATTTTTTACTGTGTAGCTATTCACTTCTTTGTTTGATAACTATTTACACCATAAAATCTTTTTATTTCACTTTCTCTCAATTTTTTTAATAAGAATCTGTAATATAATCATTTTTATAATTTATCTCAAGGTTCAGAATGTATACTCATAATACCTAAAGATGCTAACTATTGTAGCAATTGATAATTATCATCAATAAACTTAAATCTCGACTTATTATGGATGGAGCTATGTGAATGTGCAACGCTATCATACTTTGTGGAACAAGATCCGACACGCCGCTTCTTTATGGGACGCGAATCATATTATAGGATATTATTTTTGTTACTCTTTGGTCAAATTCACCGACCGTAATTCAATTGACAGAAAATTGATGTGAAAGAGACCAGTTGAAAGTTTATCAACAGGTTTACGCAAACTAAATATTTCAATAAATTTGAACAAAAAAAGTTGAAAAATTATGTTCAATTTATTAGATAGGTATATTTCAGCACACAAAGTAATATCAACAAAGTGAATATCAACTTTCAGATAGTTTCCCGTACAAAATTTTTTTTTATTTAGGATATGAACAAATTTACAATTACTCAATGAATATGCCTAAACACAATTAATTTTCAGAACAACTATACTAACCCATCTTGAAAAAGACTTGCACTATGGTCAATAAGCTTTTGACCTGGCCAACTCAAGAAGAATAGATGTACTATAGCACCCAGCAAAACAGCACCGAATCGAATAACTTCCATAATTTGATCAGATTTTATAAGCACCTATAAGAAAATTGAAAAATATATGACTGACAAACTTTAAAAGTTTAAGATTCTATTGCTATAATTAATAAACATTTTCTGTGGCTGACCAGGACACATTCAAAACTCAGAAGAATCATGTCCGCCCCTACGAGAATTAAGAAAGATGACGAATACGTTGATGCAAGTACATCTGTAAAGCTGTAAAAATATGTACTGTATGAAGAGTCTATATACAAAATAAGCGCGTGCACGGTATTTGTACAATGATCGGGTGACTCAACCGTAATATGTTTTTATGCAGTCTAATGGTTTGAACAATTGGTTGGTATAAAACGTCTCCTTTTTTCAGCATATCCACATCTGTACAAACAGGCTTGGTAGAAGCCTGTAACCGGAATCTGGAATCATATTTTCAATCAGTCAAACTAACTTTTCCAAATATATAACAGTCACAGAGAATTATTGGTATTACTATCATATTTATCGATGTTGTATAAGCAGGTCGGAATAGCTTATCGAAGTTTAGGTGCAAAATAAAATACACGGTCAAACATAAAGTACCGTACAGACATATTTTATCTCAAAAACGCAGGGTATGAGCGTCTACAGAAATGGATACCCCGTGTCGTCAGCCTATTTTTTCAATCCAAAAACCTTTTGATTTCTCAAAAATGTATTACTTCTAGGAATTATAGGGTCGAACTGAACTTGTAGAAATATACCGAAAAAAAAATTGACTATGCATAACTTTAAGTAAATAATATACTTTAGTTGTTGCGTATAAAAGAGCTGTCGACAAGGGATATTGATGTTTCTGTAGTTTACTCTTATATATTAAAAAAATTTACGAGTAATTGAGGACTTGCGTTTCTACATTTCTTTGCATGAATCAACGAGCTTAACTTCAGGGCTCGGATAAAAACTCTAAACACCTTTACTCAATGATATTTTGATGAAAATTATTTCCAGCTTACAAGGAGTTTTAATTTTTCGACCAATGAAAAATACACAGTATTGATAAAAAGTCCGTAACTCACAGTATTGACATGTATCTAAATAGATTAAAAAAATCTTACTTGATTACTGCAAATAGTCCCAAACAATGTTCAACGGAAGCTCCATACATAGAATCGAACGCAATCATGAGACCCGTGCATATAGTAGTGCATATCCAGTCAAGAATAAAAATTTCGAAATAATGTTCATCCCTGTCAATGAATATTTCTCCGCCTAATATAAATATCTGAGGACGGGATACATTCAGCGGTCGCAAAATATTCAAAACCATTGGTGATAATGCTAGAGTATCAAATGCTACGTATGCCAATACCATGTATGCTAAAAATAAAATAAATTGAATTAATCATTGATGCAGTATTTATAAAAAAAATTTATTTTAAAAATAAAAAATATTAAAATCAAAAAAATATTATAATGAAAAACATTAAAATCCATCATATTTGTCAATTTCATAACATGATACAAAAAGTACTTGCAGTATTATTTAACAGTGGAGTTGTACATTTTTAACCGATTTTTAAAGTATGAATCGTTATCAATTACATGTTTACTTGTTTTGCTGTTGTTGGGATTTAAAGGATATTGTTGAAAAGAATACTGCCAAAGTAGCAGTAGCACCCTCTGGTTTTTAAATGTTGAGAAGAATTTTCTCAGGATAAAGGATAATTATTATTCTATTAATAGCTGCAGCAATTTAAGCATAATAACTATATTTCTTTAATAAATGAAATATCAGCAACAACATCTTGATAAGAGTTTTTACGTACATCCGTAATCTACTTATACATCTGGTTTATTGAACTTCTATTAACCACTGAAGCGAATGGGGATTCCAGACTAAAAAGCATAAAACTCAAACAGATTTTTTTATGGCGAAACTCTATATAGGATTAATAGCCCGATTTGATGGTATCAACCCGATATCAACCACAAAAATTAACGCATGAAACATATAAGTACGAAAGTTATATTGGAGAACGACTTCAGTAGACATATATAACAACCCTTGACGCATTATGTAAATAAAATGTATTTTGGTGACAGGAATAAACCAAAACTAACATTATCATAAAAAAGATACACAGTCCACAAGATACATAAAATAATAGGATGGATATGTTCAAAATTCTCGAAAAATAACTTAAAATTTTACCAATGTAACCAATAGTTAAAATTCTTCCTCTTTCAGAATAATCAATAAGTATTTTCCGTTCTTCGGGGTCTTGTATTATTTCCCAGTTTCTCGAAATGTTACTGTAAAGAACGTCAAGCTGTACAAATGAATAAGCTCACTATAATTATTTTTTGTATGGCTATTCTTTTCAGCAATCAAAGTAATTACAAACCTTTCTTTCATTAATAATTGTTGTAAATACTTTCGAAAATACTATAACGGTGAATGCAATTATTGATGCAGCTTCAATGATTAAATCAACATCTCCATGAGAAAAATACATTCTCAAAATCTGTTGCAATATATTTGTATAACTTTTTTACCGTTGAATGTGAAATTATATATGTTACTATAACATTCAAAATGTTAACTAATGCATATTTGAAAATCTCAGTCTTTGGAGGTAAGCAAGTTATAAATTGAACTCAAAGAGAAAATAGGCACATCCCCTTACATTCGCAATGAATAAGTATTGCGGTACATACAAGATAACAGTTAAATAAACAAAAATAAATAAAAATGGCAAGATATCCTTACTTGAGGTATCAACATAAAACACATTACAATAGTTAACAAAATCCTTATCAACAGTTTTTGTTCACGATTTTGGTATGGCCAGAGTCCAAAACGAATCAACATTTTTTTATTGATTATGAAATATCTGCTATCGTAGATATCCATGTTTTTCTAACAAAACGCTATCGCTTCTGCATCGAGACTGCTATTGATCGACTTCACATTGCGCGAACTGCTATATTTCATTATAGCGTGCTACCCTTTTCTATAGAATTTATTCGTTTAATTGTTCAATCTATTATTCACTTTCACGACGGGGCTCAACTTTTCCATATCCACTTCGTGTCTGTAGAAGGCGAGAAAAAAGTCTTATTCCACCGTACCATCTCAATTTGCATAGTTAAAATTGTGCGCTGCTGAGAAAATTGTCGCGATACCCCTATGTCCATTCACTTTTCAACGAAATCGATTACTTTCAATGGAGCTGTGGAAGACGTTCATTATACTTGCTGGTGATTCCTTTAACAAACGTTGCCTTACAAATACAAGTTTATTTAGTAATTTGTGAACTTGCAAGACAAATCGAACATTCGAAAATCTCATACAAAATGTGCAACTTTCCTTAGTGTTTACCATCTCTAGGATGAATTGCCGAAGAACAACCGCTTCATGTTGTCATTACAATCTAATAATTAATTTTGGTATCATATTTTCCAACATGAGTTTTTAGTGATTATTTACGCTGATCCATTGTAAGAAAAAGTGAGTAATCAGTTCATTCGAGTGCCTAAAAATGGCGCACCCTGGTTTCCTAATGCTTATGCTTCATTTTTCTCTAGATCAGAGCCGGATTAAGCTAGGCGCTGGGGGGGGGGGGGGGGGGGG
>JAWWMK010010377.1:0-24741 GCA_035047105.1 Galeopsomyia nigrocyanea
TATATACGTTTCTTCATTAAATTAACGACAAGGAAAACTGACGCAAACTCCGAAGGATTCAATGTTGGGTGAAGCAATTACAGAAATCATCAGCGAGTGAGTGAGTGAGAAGAATAAAAACACGAAAATTCCCTTAGGCCGTCACATCCGTTAACGTGATTCTCGGGGGAAAATCGAAAGACTGACGCCAGCAAAATCTGCGGCGAAAACTTTGATAATAATATCTTTCGGAAGACGAGGAAAAAGGGGGGGAGAGAAGGGTGAAAAAGACAAAAAAAAATTGTACCTCTCAGCGTCGAAAAGTTAAACTTCGACTTGTGTATAAATATTGGACGAGTAAACGTGGCAAGGGTTTGCAATGACAAACATTATATCCGCAATGAAAGTTAGTGCTTCAAAAACGAAAAATTCTTATCAGTATAAAAAAAACCAACTAAACTCGTACAAACGGCAATTGCTATATTATGTTAATCTTTTTTACGTCACAACTGTGTACGACGACGGAAAAAAAACTGTTTCTAAAGCCCGTAGCATTAATATCCGCGAATATGATATTGTTAGAAGTTTTGGCAAACACAATAGGCGAGTTTAGCTGCTATTGTATATAATTTCGCAAAACCGAAACAACATAATCCTAAACGACGTAATCTACATTTTGATAACTCGAGGCTTTCACGTTCAATTTAACGTCGACTGAAATAGAAAAAAAAACAGATCAATCGCCACACGCTAAACCTCTTATTGTTGATACTCTTTGCTAAAAATAGCCACTCGAGCTTACGTAAAAGTATCTATATACCTGAAGACGCGTTGAGGGGTTGCTGTTGCTGTTTATTCTGCCAAGGTAAGTCATTGCACGACAGTGGGTAAGCGTACATCAACGCCGCCCTAAACATCCTGACGTTTAATTAATTAATTTATCGTTTTTCTTCTTTTTTCCTTTCGACGGCGTCGAGCTTTCGTCGGAGCTTTCGCCCATTTTTTTTTTGGTCAATGGTTATATTCACTGGAGGGAGAGACAGACGCGCGATATATACACTTTCTTTTGCAACGAGTGAAGTGTATATATGCGTATTTGTTTCGCGAGCTTTTTGTTGTATATATTCAGTCTTTCACTCTTTGAAAAAAAAACTCGAGACAAAAGCGCTCACTCTTTTTTGTACGAAAATTAACACTCTAAAACTGCAAAGTACTGTATAAAACGGAATTTAAAAAACTTCTCGATACATAAAAGTACCACGATTTCGAATTCGCCTCAACCCCGAAAACTTCTGTCAAATTGCACTTAAAAAAAAAAAAGAAGGAAGCGTCGTCACCGAATCGTAAAAGAAGGAAGAAAAAAAAAGAAAGCTACACGACACTCGATAAAAGCATCGTACGCGGCGCGACCTACATGCAGACGACGACGACGGTGCGCACACATCGGCGAGCGGCGCAGCACTGTCAGATAAAAGCACACCGATAATGATCGATTTCAGTTGGCGCGCTTGCGAGGAGGCTTTATCGCGGTTGATATATATACACATTAGAGAAGCCCAACAGTAGGTAGTATACTTACTTCCCTTGACCTTTTAAACGATTTGTCTTTTTTTTCTGTCGTGTAATCTTGATTCAAATTCGTTTCCCCTCTTTTTTTTTTAATGGGAGGGCCATTGCGAGTAGATTCGTGTTTTAGATTTTGTCAGCTCGCGGCTAAGTGGGCTTGTAAACACTTTGTTATATCGTCGGGATACAAAAAAGCTCTTTGAAAGCTTCGCGGCTGGGATTTTCAAATGGGACGGGGGGAAGCTTTGAATTTTAATGAGCGTATATAATAACGCGTTTCTCGTTATGCGTTTTGCACTTTTTTTTCTGCTTTGCTTTGTTTGAGATGTTAATTAAAATTCGTTTTTTTACACTAATGAATGGTATGTCGTTAGTGTGTAATTGCGTTACATGAATGACAATCAATTTCCTTACGTTTTCTTTTTTCAGTGGATAAGGGCAGCGTATGGTCAGACATCATTGTGTTACAATGATTGCTCGCTTTTTTTTATTACTAGTATTGTCGTTTAGTTTACCATTATTTCAAATAAACAATGGCAGTTTACATAAATTAAAACATTTGATAGCGATCTTTAAGACAAATGACGTTTTAAAAAATATCCAAAGTTTCGAAAAAAAGAAGTAAAATTAGCTAAAACAATTATATTCTTTATGAATATCAATTATATTTTTTTATATAATTTATCATTGTTTTGAAAATAAATGTAATATTTTTTATGCGAATTAGTCACTATCTTAGCTTTTCTTAATCAGAAATTGCGAAATTCACACTTTCATTTTCCATTTTTCCTTTCATTTGTATTATGTATCGATTGATATAATTTCATTCTCGATTAGTCTTAGTGATTAATGTTATTTTGTAAAAATTTATTCATTATAGTACTTGAATCTAAAGCTCTCTCATGCATCATAAAAATATTTCAAAATATCGAAATTCAAATTTTCGCGCGTTTTTATGCATCAACCAATTACAATGCTGGATGACGGCGACTCATCATTTTTTTAAGATAGAAATATAGGATAAAATAGGATAAAATAAAATAGAAAAAGAAAGGAAAGCTCAAAAGTCTAATCCGACACTAATACGTATCTAATAAAAATAAATAGCTACGTTTCCCATCCCGTAAACGAAAGAAAAAATAATAATCTCCCGTACATCCCCCATCCGTAATTCTCATTGGCGTCTTATCGTCTCTCCGAATTGCTATATGCACCAGCAAAATCATTCTCCTTCTTATATACGAAAAAGTCAATCTCTTTAACGAGAGGGCGCGCGATGTATCGACTCTTCGCTTACTACTCATCCTTATCGTCGAGGATTTTCGGGGTGGGGAGCAAATTAATTGCCAGCTCACGATGAAAAATCAACTTACTCGAGCGCGAAGAGTAATCATTGCATTATCTCGAAACGCGCAGCTCTGTGTGTCTATGTGTATCTGTCTGTCTGTCGATTAGATAAAGAAACCTCAATTATTTTCTCCTGTTTTTTTCGTCGGTTAATGTACGTTGTCCGTTTTCTTTCGCTTGGGAAAACTTGAATAATCGTTCCCAAAATCCGTAAGACTTGTAATATTTTACATAACCCGCGAGCGAGCGTGGCAAGAAACTCACTCTACGGGAGAAATTTATCGTCGCCAGATCCACCTGCGCGCGCGCGCGAAAGAAAAAAAAAAGTGCACGAAAAAAAAAAAAGAGAAGAGGTACTGTGTAAACGCCGCGAGCAAACATCCGTCATTTTGCCTTGTAATTCCAACTAGAAAAATCTGGAATCATGCCAGCTTCACTCTCCCTCTATCTTTTTTTTTTGATAATCAGTTTTAACTTGTCCTTGTACAGGCAAAGTGCATGTCTGATGAGCAAACAGAGATGTTGCTTCTACATTTTTTTTCGTAAAGAGAAAATATTCAGTAGTAAAGCCAATGAAAAAACCGACATCGCGAGAGATCGGAAGTTGCGTAATGTAATGTAAAACGGTAATTATGGTTGAGCGCACGTGCATAATTACATTCATATTAATAGACACGCTGGACAATCCCGCGATTCTACCTTTTTTTTAATACATCGCAAAAACCTTTGAAAAAAAAATACACTAAATTCGAAATGTATGTTTTATTCAACGCCTGTCCGCACGTATATACCTACGATTCACAGTGAAATAGCTGCATTTACATCCTCCAACAATATATGCGCGCGCTCTTTTCAAAAAAATCCAATATCAGCTACGCGCCGTATTTTGCAAAAAAAAAAAAAAAAAAAAGAGGGTAGTAAAAAAATTGCCTTTATATAGCCGTCGGTGTGGGGGCGAACAGCGCGTAAACAGTAAACACGAGAAACTACAATATATAGAGAATGATCCTGTACCGATGCGAGAAAGCCTGAAATGCTTTCAAGCCGTCGAGTCGCCGGTCGGTGGTCGTCCCCATCCGCAGCACACACATAGTTCTGCTGCTGTTGCTTCCCCCTTCGTTTCCACAAAACCACCCTACTGACCTGTATTCGGATGTGCTATAGTGTTCGATATATTCGCTCGCGTGTGTACGTGTTTTCCTGCACGAGCTTTTTATTTGATTTTTTTTTTTTCATCTATGCGCGTCTACGTTTTATTTTTCGTATAGGATCGAAATGCTCGTGGGAATTGTATATTTTAATTTATTACACGCGAGGAGCGCGTCGAGATATTAACGGGAGTTTGATGTGTTATATATCGATTCGGAAGGATAGCAGAAGTTTCGTAATCGATATATCGACGACGATACGTTTCTGCTGCGCGATGGGGGCGGCGCTGGCTATAAATAGGAATACACAAGCTCCTTTCCGCGGAAACGCCTTATCAAATTTTCAGAGAGCGAGTGTGTGCCTCCGGAATAAGCATTCCATAAGAATATATAGAGAAAAAGGGACGCGCGGGATAAAAGCAATCTCGAGGTTATTATCCGAAAATATATCTCGTATCGATTGACAATCGAAAGTAGTGATTCGTATAATCTCTGACGGCGGATTGAATATTGAGAGTTCAGTGCGAGTCGAATGTGTGTATATAATCGAGTTAAACGTTGTTATACCAGCAAAGCCCGCGAGTTGCATGAATAAACAGTTATTCCATGGGTATACGAGTGTTTTTCATTGAAAAAAATTTTTTGATCGTCAAAATACACCGGAAAATCATATTGGCTTTGGTGTTTTTTTTTTTTTTTTTTTTTTTTTTTTTGCGGTCGCGCTGATACACTGCAGTGACGATGATTTTTTTTCTTTTCAACGCTTGCCGATTTTCGGTACAAAGTGCGCGCGATTATTTCCGACCTAATTACCGCAGCACGGGCAATATATAAAGCGATGGCTGAATTCAATTTCACGTTCAATTGTAACAATTTGAGCCACGCCAAGCGTGACAAGATAAGCTCCAATTATCGTCAATGAACAATTATTTTCCTTTTCTTTTTTTTTTTTCACGCTCTCGGTTGTCGAATCAATTGCGTTTTTCGCGCGAGAAAACGAAGAAACTATCATCTTCGCTACATATTTCCAGTTTTATCCGCCAATATTAAGCGATGAATCGAGAAAAAAGAATGAATGACCGCGCCTCGCGCGATAATAAAACAACAAGTCGTCTGAATCCCTCGAGAAGAAAATAAAAAAAACTGACTCATTCGCCTCGGTGTCCGTAATAACACAAACAACGATCTACATATCAGCTCGTGTGCTATGTTGGAGGAAGGTCGAAACACACACACACACACTCACAAGACACCCGAAAATTGTGCGATGCTGCTGCTGCTGCTCAACACGTACGTTAATTGCACGTGGGGCTTAGGTGAGCGCAGAGTCATTACCGTTAATCTGTAAACTCGGCTTCAATAGGCTGACGCGCATTGTCTTGTGTACGTGTATGCGTCCTGAATATTCATGTCTATATAGTCCCTCGAGGGAGGATGGGCTTTTGCAAGCGTTGCTTGATATAACTTGTCCCCTTTTTTCTATTAGCGATACACTTTCTTTTCTTTTTTTTCGGGTGGGAAGATTGAATTCTTACTCTAATTGGAAGGAGGAGTTGAAGAAAAGTCGAGAGAGAGCTAATCAAGAGCATTTTTACGAGTATTAAATTGAATACAATGGAAGAAAAATGAACGTACAAAAAAAAGAAAAGAAAAATTTCAAAAGTCGAATTGTGAATGAATTATTTTCACGGGGAAAACGAAGAGGATATCATTGTCGTCTGCATGGAGCTGGTGACTTTAATTAAAATGTTAATTGCTCGGATAATCCGGAAGTGTCTATTGAGCACTCGGCAAGTGGAAAAGATACGTAATCCAGCAGAGAGAGAGAGAAAGAGTTTTCAATTAAAGCGACTTACGTCAACTGCACTCACGTGTGTGTGTGACCCAAACTCACGCGGAAAATCTCCCGATATATGTTTTTTTTTTTTTCGTCGTCGACACGTCGAAAAATCAGGATCGAACTAGTCTTTTCAAGACAGCATCAAGTTCAATCAGCATCAATTGACCGTGTGTCACCGCTATCTGCTGACGCATTTGGCATTCGCAATGTACATACATACATATAATTGAAATGCAATATTACGGGTGAGAAAAATTCGATTTTTTTTTTTACGATCAATTTGTAAAAGCTGTAATAAATGGTCATTATTTCCCCCCCGAAAACTATATATCCGCCGCGGTGACCCACATACGTGTACAGTAGTACGTCGTTACATAAGTGCCACCCCGCGGGCGCGCTAATGACATCGTGAAAATCGAAACTTCCCGAGATTATCTACGCGCACCCCTCGTATAATATCCAGAGCCTAAGTGCTCCGGATATACGTCTTCTTTCTCGCTAATTTTTATCCTTTTACGTATATAATGTTACCGTGACTTTGGATGAATATTTTCAATGCGAGCGCGATGAAAATATTTTCTGACATACCTTTTCGAATTTTGTTAATACACACGTCAACCACGCACTCGGCGAGAAGCATTTAGATTCGGGAAAATTCGCTTAACGTATGTTCTCTCGTCGCGGCATCGAGTGAATAATTTCGAGTGAGAGTGAGCTGCTATGATATGTAAAAAGCTCTCGATACATAATGTATGGTGAGCTTTTTACATTGGCGATGTGGCGAAAAGAAGAAAATTGTGCAAATTTAATGGCGCGAAACCACACGCGCAAATACATATTGCTTCGACGTAAGCAAAGAATCAGGATAAAAGCTCAAACTTCTTGTGTGTGTATATACATAGCTCGAGGCTAAAAGCTCGCGTCGCGAGATAACGAAATGACAGAGAGAGAGAGCGAGGGTGACAATTGGCATGCAAAATCGTGCACTTGATTTGGTCGAGAGAGAGAGAGAGAGAGAGTGCACAGTAGCGAAGATTCTCTCGATGGATGCAAATCCACAGCGACGGCTGCTGCATGCTACTGCTGCGGTATGTCGGCGTCGCTTTTATTCCTTTGGATTTGCTGCTGCGCGCCGCATCCACGTTTTAGACGCAACTGTGCGCATTGATTTTTTTTCTTTTATTGAGAGTGAGAGAGAAACGGACGGTTATATTTGTTTTTTTTTTTAAGATATGGCGTTGAGAATTCTTTATCTCTGCAGTTGCGTTTAACCATCATCGCATGACTTACAATTCTTAATTAGGAGTTACGGAACCGGTGATTTTTTCCTCGATGATATACGATTGTACACGTTGGCGGGATTTGAAATCTTTTTCTAATTCTACGTCCGGCACCCTGGCATTAAAAGCTGATTTACGGGGGGATGACTAGTTTTTTTTCCACCCACCGTAATTGATTTCTTTTCTAAAACCCGCAGTTATTCAACGAATAATTAACGGTAATTATCCGTTCTAAAAATACAACCGTAATGTAATTCACGACTCTAGTAGCTAATTCCGCATTATCCCGCCGTCTTCTTCAATGTTTCAAGGCACTTAATGAGATGAAAATCTGCGGAGGCCAAAAGGGTAAATATATACAAGCCGTTGGAATTTACCGGTAAATGATTAACGCTTCTAGCGGAGAAACCACCCGGAAAAAAGAAAGAAAATCAGCAAAGCAGCAAACTGAGAATCAACCAACCCTCTCCTCCGTTGTAAAAAAACGGGCTAGAAAATGAAAACCTGAAAATTTAGCAAAGTCTCTCGGCGAGGAATACACGATAATACATAAAAAAAAATAAAGAAAGTAAGTATACAGTTCCCTATAGAATTTCGCGTGTGGGCGTCGCGAGCGCCTCGGAGTAGCGCAGCGTTGAAACTTAATTTCGAAGGCGCCGTTTGAAACTCGATTCTCTCTGCCGACGAAAAACGATAGAAGTGAGAGAGAGAGATACGCCTCCGAGTCTATACATCTATAACTGAAGCAATAGTTTCGGACTTTTGATGGTGTGTATTCCCAAATGGGTCAAAACACTTTACCCGCCAAAGACTATAAAAAAAAAGCCAACAGCAGCAGCAGCAGTAGTTTATGACAGACAGTAGCCAGCGTCTTCGCTCGTACAACCAACTCATTCAAGAATCATTCGAGCATCCATCATTCAGCAAGTCTCTATCTCCCCGTCGACTGAAATTCAATTGAAACCACGCTATACAGCACCTACCCCATGTGATATCATCCAACCAGAATTCCGGTTCCTTCTTGTACCCATAAGGATCGGGATGGGCGGGTACGGCCATCATCATGGGTACATCCGCGACGGACGATCTGTAGGACGTGCCAGCGGGTTCGGTGGGAAAACTCCCCGGAATGCCGTGCAACAGACAGCCAGCACTGGTGCTCGGATGTTCCATTCTCGTGGAAGTGGTGGTGGTGGCGTACAGCACATCGGCGCCAGCGAACTCGTCGAACTCCACGTCCGACAGACCCGCGGCGATGATGTCGTCGTCGGCGTTCCTGGACGAGTGTCTGGAGCGCGGCGGCGGTGGCCCCGTGTGTATCAAGCTGCTCGGATGTCGGCAGTGATGATAGACGATGGGCTGCTCGTAGTCACTCTCGAGCGGCGAGTCCGGCGGTTGATAGCCGCGAGCGGCCGACGTGACGAGCGGGGGCGGTGGCGGTGCTGGCAGCTCGCGGCTCAGCGTGTAAAACGAGCCAGCTGGTATCTGCTGCTGTAAATCCGCCTCGGCGGCTATCAATTCCGGCTGTTGCTGCTGCTGATGGCCAGGTTGGCCGTGATGCTGAATGTCGCTGGTCGATACACCCGCGGTGGAAGCTTGTTGGGGATGCTTGTTGTTGCTGCTGCTGCTGCTGCTGCTGGCGGCGGCGATGGTGTTGTTGCTGGTGTCGGTGGCGGCGAGCAATTGTTGCTTGAGCTCCTGCTGCTGCTGGAGATCCTCGGTGAGCTGCTGATGCTGGACGTTGAGCACCGGGGCCTGCTGGGACGGTTGGGCTGGGAAGTGGCGCTCCTTGTCGCGGCGGGGCGAGCGCCCTCGGTCGCTCACCGACGTCGCGCTCCAGTAGCCCCAGGCCATCTTTTCTCGCACTCTCTCTTCCTCTTCTCTCGCTCACTGGCGTCTGGCGATTCGCTTGTTTCTCTTCAATGCATCGAAAGCTCGCGTGGCTGTTTGTCTGTTTTTTGTTATGTCTCTCTTACGCGACGTGTTGGGCTGCTGCGAGATCGATCGGACGTAGTATCCTGGGCGGCGGCGGGTTGCAGCTACCCCCCAGGATATAAACCCACACGCACGCACACACAAACACACTAACACACTTACTCGCGGAGAGACAGACACCGAGAGGGAGAGAAAGCGCACAACCCAGCACACAGCCTCGTGCAGCTGCGCGCGGCTATCGACTGCCTCCCTGCCTGCGCTGCTGCCTGTGCTCTGCTGTACTTGCCTGCCTGCCTGCCTGCCTGCCTGACTGCCGCCCGGCTCGAGCGACACGAACACACATACCAACGGCGGAGGGATACTCTCGAGAGAGACTCTAACGCGCATACCCTCGCGCGCATAGACACCCTCAACCCCACCACCACCACCACCACCACCGCTAGCGCCGACGGATCTCTCTCCCTCACTCTTTTTGCTGATGTTAAAAAACTCGCGAGAAATGCTACGCGGGCTCTATTCTTTTGTGTGGGTGATACCACGACGATAGCGATGATGAGAGATGATTCTATGTTTGTGCTGATGATGATGCTGTTTTTCATTTCTGTTTTGGTGTGGGTTATTATATTGAATTTTTATTATCCGTTTTCATTAGGAAAGTTTTTTGTACGCGTAATCGTAAAATTGCAAGAGTTTTTATTTATACTTTGTTTGGGCTTGGAATTATCGAAGCGGTTGACTGTCGTTGTTGGCTTAGAAGTTCGTTAAAGAAAAAAGTACAGCTAAAAGGAAAATACACGCTTAATGCATTATAATAATTATCGCGCGCAAGCGGTTCAGAGTATAAAGCTCGACTTACAGCCGCGGAGTGGAAAATCGTTTGAGGAAGACAGAAGAGATAGAAAAAAAAAATAAAAGCGCTCACGCCCTTTCGATCGCGCGTGTGCATCTTATGGATGAATGCATTGGCTTGCCAGCGAGATAGTTATATGAACACGTCGTTGTGCGTGTTTTTACGATGCGTCGAGGAATTTTTGGGGAAAGAATGCGCCTGTATGCGGATTATGTGGATCTTGCGAGGGATTATCGCTTTTGTATTGGAATTTCAGAGATTTTTTTTTTCGTTGCGTTGGCAGATAACATGTTTTGGCGTTGCTCGTATATTGGACGGGAAAAAAATTGTAAGAGGATTATACGGGGAAGGTGTTGAATGTAATTGCGAAATGCAATGGAATGAACGGTAGTACAACGTTGGATACGGATTCAAACGTTAAAAATTCAGCGTATGTAATTGCGATATCGGTAAACATCGACAGAATACATTGGAAAATTGAAATTGATAGATCTAGAGGGAAATCGATCATTCGTTAACAAATTACTCTTCATAATAGATTGATTTATTAGCGGCAGTTAATCACGAAAATAAAAAATTTTTTTTTTTTCGTCACGCGTGTTACAATCATTCAATCGAAAAGTAACACGAACCAACTGCCGAGCGATAAAACTCTACTATACACACACAAAGAACACGACAACTGCAGCAGCAATATCCTTTTTTTTCGACGAACGAAAAAAAAAAAAAAAAGAATTCCCATCAGCCAACGAAGCTTACGTAACAGCTTGCCTAGTAGCGCTTTGGTATATATTGTCTGCTACTATCCACACGAGAGAGAGAGAGAGAGAGCAAAATTCATCGTTGGAAATATATATAACGTGGGCAACAACAAGGTCGAACGATTTAATTTTTCAGACCGTTTCGCCCACGGGACTATGACACTCTTGGCTGCAAGGAGATGCACACTGCAGGCTAGGCTGCGACATTGAGCGACTCTCTCTCTTTTTTTTTATTCTTGGCTTTGACTGTTTTTCTTTTTTTTTTCTTTTTTTTTTGCCCAATTGATATTTGGCTTCGTGCCATGCTTTGCATTATTCATTGTTGCTGGTTCTGCTGCATGAAAACTTATCAATTTTTTTTTCACGTATCTTGCCCTTCGTTACCCTTCGCTTGTTTTCGTATAATTGGAACATTTTCGTTGCTTGGGGAGTAGCGACAGGGAAATTATTTACTCGCGTTTGTCATTGTATCGCTGATGTGTATCGTTGCTACAATGTTTTTACAGTTGATTAAATTTCCGTCGCGAGTTCAACTTTATATTCGATGTACGTATGCGTGCCGTAAACATCCGAGAATAAATAAAATGTTTCAACGATAAAATTACACTCTGCCGGTGTATTTACAATTTTATTTTAAACTTTCGTTATAAAAAACAACCTTTCTTCTATATAAAATCTAGCTTGCGATATATTTAGATAGTTTGTTCGCAAAGAGAATACGTATTTTTTTTGCAAAGTAACGAAGTATACAAACACGACAAGACCGTTACAGCTCGGAGAGAAAAGCCCCTCTCCGAAGTAGAACAAACCAACGTATCGCGAAACTTTTCTTCAGCCCAACACACATTCGCGAATAAAAATAAAAAAATCCACGAATTTCGAGTAAAAAAAAAGAAAATTTTCGTATTCATTTATATATCGAGCGATAACCACGGAGGACGTGTATATTATAATTTCAATCGGAAATTGCATTTGATTTATTGACTCGCGAAAAACATGCGCGATCGCGGCGGTACTTCGCGAACGTGTAAATATTTAACGTTTTGCTAAACGAGGCGGCAAACGAGGGAGGCTTATTGTTTCTCGGCGAACGCGCGCTGATTACTTGGCTCGCGCGAAATGTCAAAGTGCCAAGTAGGCTAAATGAAATGTACTGACGTACACACACACATACGTCCCATTGTCATGCAGTGAAATATATATCGACAATTAGTATTTACCTCGCGCGAGTGTGTCGTGCATTGACGATTCGTCGTTTGTTAGTGGATGTCCACGAAACACGGTCACGCTCGCGTGTTGTTTTTATTTTTTTTTTGTTTCGATATTTTTTTTTCTCGCTATTATATAAAATATAAACGTTTCCATCACATTACTACCGAAAAAAATTTTACAACAACCGCGTGCAGCACTCATTCATTAAACATTGAAACGTCACAGTCGAAAAATCTCTCTCAGCGCAAGCAATCCCGCAAATGTCTGTGGGGGAGGAAAGAAGAAGAAGAAAAAAAAAAAAGCTCGCGTGCGCGAGACACCTTCGGAACTGGCGGAAACGAGGACAAAAAGAAAATGAGAGAGAGAACTCCGTACGTGTCAAACGTGTGCGGCTGTGTGTCGAAGAAGTCGCATTAGCGAGAGAAAAAGAAAGCTCGAGTGCAAGAGCTCATGTTTGAAGTAAAAAAAAAGCCACCACCACCAGACCATTAGACTTGCTACTCGCTTGCGTGATTGTGTTATGGAGACTATATTGTTCGCGGTGTTGGCGAGGAAGGCTTGTTAAGTAATGCACCGGCTGGGAAAGCGATGGGAAGAGAATAGAAAAAAAAAAAGATGTAAATTTTCATTTTCACTTCGAAGATAACGGCGAAAATTAAAATAGAAGTGTCCTTTTTTTGGTCCAGCAAATCATTTGCACAAAGCCAATTACATTTTTTTTTCTTATTTCGCCTGTGACTATACACTGCCCATTATCCCCGAATTCTAGAGAGAGAGATCGGATATTCCCTCCGTTCTTTTAAGGGCTTATATCGACCCAATCGGATTTCGCTTTAATTGAACGAGGTCCTCTCCCATATTTAACGGCGCAAAAACAAAAAAAATACAGGATTTAATCGTTCTTTTCTTCTTCTTTTTTTCTCTTTCGTCTGCATGCAAATTTCGATAATCGCGTTCCATTTTTAAAAATAAAGGTAATATAGCGAAGTTTGGATTACATACCTTTCCACGCGGGGAGAGAGAGAGAGAGAGAGAGCAAAAGCTTGTTTGGCTGTGCTTTTTCTTTCTTTTTTATTCGGGTTATAATTGGATTATTGATTGAGAAACGAGCCGCGCTCTGTTTTCTCCACAGACCCCGAGATATTTGCGTGCACGTTATATAGAGGCTTTCCTTATTTCCAATAATATACCGTCGTTAAAAAATATACGAGAGAACAATTTTTATTTTTAATGATTATTATATCCACAAAGAACGAAATTTCACAGCTAAAAGGTATATATAACACCAATTAATTTTCTTTTTTTTTCAGTGCACTACGTAGAGGGTCTTGCATCGAAATCCAACAAATCATGATTAATTAAGCCAATATAAGCCGGAGGAAAACGAAGAAAACTTTTGCAACTGGCAATCTCAAAGCTACTCGCGAGCGAAAATGGCGCAATTAAGCTCGTGGAGAGAGAGAGAGAGCGGCAACTTTGAAAACCCATTTCGCAACGAGCTTTCGCGCGATATTTTCTCTCTCTTTACCTCGCGCGCGAAAGCTCGTCGAATCGAGGTCGTCGCAGCCTAAAAAAAAGGGACGCCGATTAAACAATAACATGCGCTGCCCTTTTTTCTCTCTCAAAGAGTGCGAGCTGCACATTAATTCAGGCTGAATTATTACTTTTAATCCAAGTGGCGCTCCTCCGTGTATGTCTGACTAATTGCTAGAAGGCTTTCGTTTCTTTTTTTGTTGTCGTTCTCATGACAATGGGATTTGCGCGTAGTACGCCCCCAAACTCTTTTCTCTGTTAACTTTTGCAGCAGCAGCAGCAGCAAAAGTCGACGCTTTGTCTAACTCTCTTTCTCTTTCTCTCTCTCGCTTTGCTGCGTGTATATAGTTTATCTTTATACTGTCGACGCGACGTCGTTTTCTTTTTTTTTTTTCTTTTGCAAGCTTTGAAAACCCGACGAAGAAAAATAATTGTATTTCAGTTTGTTGATTCGATTACAAAATGACTTTTGAATTAGGAGATGGTATAAACGAACTCTATCGAGTTGAGAATTCTTAAATATTTTTTTGTCAGATAATCTCGAAAGCTCTTTGCACGACAGAGCTTTTCGGGTGTGTATATAAGACTCACTGGGTCGAAAAGAGAAAAAAAAAATGAAATTCACGGCTCCTCGGTCTTATCGTGGAGGAAAGCTTTAGTCGAATAACGGTATTAAGGGGATTGGCTTCTTCTTCTTCTTCTTCTTTTTTTTTTGCCGAATTCGCGGAGTCACGCCGCACAAATGCAAGAAGAATATTTTATTTTCGGCGAACTTCTTCTTCTTCTTCTTCTTCTTCTTCTTATACGTAATAGTGGCTCGGTTTTTTTTTTCGCGACTATCGAAGCTTGAAAGCGAATAGAAAGGAGCTTTTCATGCCGTAAAAATTTGATTTTCCCATCTTGCAAACGTACATAAAGGATACTTGAATTGGCAAACCCAACAGAGAGATAGCGAACAGAGGAAGAAAAAAAAAGCTCGACAATACCATCTCTCGAATATCGTATTCTCGCTCGCGTATATATAGGATCTTTTTTTTTCGTTTTGAATAAATCAACCCTTCAATATAAAACTCCATTTTTCGCGAAGGACGATAAAAAATTGAAAAAATCACGCGAAAAGACTCGGCTATAGTTAATTCCAACATTCTCCGCTCGATCGGTCAATATAATACCGAATGACTCACGAGATTCATCCCACGCGCGCGCGAAACGCGACGCGACGGAACGCGTTTGATTATATTCACCGCCGCAAGATCCTATAATACCGTCGGGGAATTTCATTTCATTCTTTTGTGTATATATATGTAGATACCAACTTTTCCATATGCACGATTCGATCTTTCTTTCTCTCTTTCTCTTTTTTTTTTAATCTGTTAAGTTTGGAAAAGTACTTTCTTTTCTCGATTTCAAGTTCCGTGGCAGTGGGAAGGATAACGAGGGTATTCGTTCGTCGCTGAGCCTTCAATCTGATTTGAGTGTCTTTTCATATTTCTTTTGGATCTTCGGGTATATAACTCAAAACTTTTTCTTTTTTTTTACGATATCGAAATTTGATCGTTGGGCAAACTTATTCGAATAGATAAAATAAACTTCACGGCTAAGATATAAACTTAAAAAAAATTTTAATTACTTATTGTAAATGTATTATTGAGCGTATCTTCACAGCTGGACTGATTTTACTATGTACAAGAATTTAGATGAAAAGACGAACAAACTAATAGGTTATCAATAACAACACGAACGTAGCAACACCAATCTATCGAAGCTAGAAATGTAAATACACAACAACAACAGCACTTTAGGTTATTTCGGAATTTTTTTTTCATTCTTCAATTAACCAGCAATAAAAATAAAAGAGGCCGCAAGAAATAAATCCACAAGAAAATTGATTTCTCAAGTGGAACGTTTCTACGTGCACATTTATTCCGCGATCTCTAGGGTACTTTTTCACGTTTCCGTCAGAGAGAGAGCGAAAGGAAAAAGCCAGCAGTGGCAGGAGGAGAAAATCGGAAGAAGCAGCTAGCGAGCGCGTGCAAGTATAAGAAGGGCGATTCGGCCGAGCAATAAAAAGATAGAAACGAATGAATTGGTAAAAGGGATCGGGGATCCTTTCATTGATTTCCACATTTACTTGTCACTACCGGATAATCGCGCGTACCAATCACTTTATCAAATAAAAAAAAGAAGAAGAAGAAAGAAAAGAATTGTTTCGAGTCAGCAGTATATCGATTTGCTTACTCGAACAAAAGACAGGATTTTTCACCCTCGGCCGAGAGAAAGAAAGAAAAAAATAGCGTGAGCACACGACCTTGGCCGAAAAGAGCCTCCGGAGGTGAGATGTGTATATGTGTGTATCCTTTTTCTCGAAGGGTCTCTCTCTCTCTCTTTTTCTCTCGTCGGCGTTAATCTTGCGGTCGAGCGCGCGATTGTTCACGGGGCTTTTTTAATTAACCGGAGGATAGATAGATTCCGTATATGATGTTTGCTCAAGGATGAACCGTAGATGTGTATACGAGTATTATTATTCAATTGTTTTGTTTACTATTACATGATGGTGATAACCTGCTGTAACCGGTGGGCTCAAGGAAAGTTACAAGTGTTCGTGATTATTGGGAATATTTTTCTCGAAGGTAATTTGTTTTTGTGATGCGTTTCGTGTGGATGTACGATTGATTTATGGAAAGTTTTGCCAAGGAAATATGTTTTCTGGAGCTTGAAATTATTTGACCACAGAGGATTGGAAATTAATATTTAGCACGAAGCTTTTGATCATAATACGTAACAAGGATATAATTCATGCGTAATTTGTAAAATATAAACGTGCCTGCAGAATAGATCTAATTATAATATAACGCGATAAATTTTCAGGTCACCGACGTTAATTGGACCAACCGAGCGACCGCAAATTGATTCACTTGAAAGAGAGAGAAAGAAAAAAAACAGCAACAGTGTGTAAAGATAACTGAACACATCTCTTTCTTGTCATTGTTCGACAAAGTGATTTTCTGTCGACGAGTGCATCATTCTCTCTTTCTCTCTCCCTCTCTCTCTCTCTCTCTCGCGCTCTTCCAACTGACCTATTCCAGTTTTACGATGGACATTCTCGATAACTCGTCGCGCTCTGACCCTCCCAATCATTTTTTTTTTCATTTTTTTTTTGCCAATCAAACGTTATCGCGTTAATTAGAGTTGCATATGTCGGGTTAGCGGTGTATCCGAATGATACGACTTATTTTTGGATTTTCGCGCTGGCGATGGACAATTTTTTTGTATTATTTATCACCTAACGAGAACGGAATTTTAATCGATGAATTCGACGTATTGCAGATGAATAATTTACTTGGCTCCACGAAAACTAATTCGAGCTGCAGTTTTCTTATAGGATATTCGTTATACGTGACCTTGAAAACTAGGAAATACGCGTTTAATTTCACAATAAATTGGATATATAATCCTAACGACGCTAATTACGTCAGACAAATTTAATCGTCTTAATTCTGAGGCTATTTTAATACGAAAATTGGGAAGTGACGGTGGTCTACTTAGAACGCAGTGAAATATCGGATGAATTCTTATTTCGACCTACAAATTTGTACAAATAGCGTAGATTTTTATTGCATCACTCGACAAATGTATATAATATGCTAAGTTTGTTATAACGTTCGATATAGAGTACAATAGAATCAAGTTACGCAGTCAGCTACACAGAACTTTCTCTTTGCAAATAGAGCGACAATGTATATAATAGTTGTAACGCTACGATGACTCGATGCTACGACATGTCGAACGATCAAACGTATAGAAGCTCGATATCGCGTGTCTTTATCTAATAAAACAACGTCTTCATTTTTTTTCAAGACTAGTGTGTCACTGAAACACTGAATTGAACTCTGATTTATGGCTTTCTAGTTCGCGAGATTTAACCTCGACTCCGTTTTTTTTTTCGAGACAGAAATAAGAAGACGCTAGTTAAATCATCAATATCGAAAATTTAGATTAAACATTTCCATTACGCGTACAACCAAAAAAAAACACACACATACATCACTCGGTAAATGTAATAAACTCTTGGAGTTGTGCCAATTTTGACTGAGAGCTAGAACTGCAAGTTTAGATATATGTATAAATATGTAAATATTTGAATTCGCAGTTAACGTGCAGTTGCCTGGACTACTACTACTGCTGGTGCTGCTGCTGCTGCCGCCGCGCGCACAATTAACTGGGCGTGTAAACGTAAGAGTTTCGCTTGCGCACGTGCTTCAAACTCAAAATTTGACTTTGAAAAGGGGGCATGGGTGACACCTGCATGATGCTGCATCGGCCACATCCCCCCCAAACACGCTTTCGAAAGTTTGATATTAAATAACGCTAACTTTGCCCTCTCCGTGCGAGTGTAACGTGTACGGAGACGATATACCCTTCGTAATTGTTGGCTGTATGTCAAAAAAATGGCGATGAGCAAAGTGAAAGATTAAATAATTCCGATAGCATAAAAAAAAAAAATTCTAGCATTAGACAATTAAAACTTTCTCACCGTGAATGGTGATCTCGGTGTCTTTCTCGAGCTCGTAAATCCTGAGTGCTTCGTCGAGTTCTTGTTGCGAGACAATGCGGCAAGGATCGCCCTCGTCGTCGACCCATTTCATGGTGAACTGATCCGGTCCAGTCGCGCCGAAACCACAAATCGCTCGCATCTCCTCGCGAAGCTTGTCCAGACTTATACCAGCGGTTATGTAGGTTATCTGGACTTCCCTGTGGCGAGACAAAAGGATTTTTTTTTATTTTTTATTTTTAATCGAGCATCGATAACAGGAGAGAGAGATAAAAAAAGAAGAGACCAATATTCATCGCTCCCGGAATTCTCCTTATTCATTAGTGTCTTCCGGCTTTGTCTTACTTTCTTTTTTTGAACGACCGAGAGAGAGCGACAAGCTCAAATTGCGCGGAAAATCCAATGAATGGACTTAGAGTTATTATTACTCTTGCTGTATAAGACCCTCCCCCCTCGTAAAAAAAGAGAAATATTTATCGGAAGAGAAAAAGATGGAATGTCGTAAAATGGTTTTACGATAAATTGAACTTTTTCTTTTTTTTTTTTACCGCGGTCATCTTTGAAAATTCTCGTTTCTGGAAAAAAAAGAAGATGATATCGTATAATCCAATGATTTTATTTTCTTCAATTTTCATTGGGTTTGTTTTTTTTTTTTTTTTTTTTTTTGCTCGAAAACGAAATAAATCGCCTGGTAATTTATAGCCCAGCGGCGAGAGCAATATAATACGCTTCAATCTAACGTACACCAGCGGCGTTCAATTTGCTAAATTTTGATTTATCGCGGGCGTGTGGGTACGATAAAAAGGAAAATGAAAGTCCAACTTTGCAATGAATTGTGTGCGGTAATGAAAGGTCGTTGACTTTGTTTTTCACGTCGTTCGTCATTGTCTTTCGAATTAAAAAAAAAAAAATTTTTTTTTTACGTAAATAACTATCACTGACCGCGCATGTACTAAATGTTAGAAAATTTCCAACAATTAGAAACCTATACGTAATTTCGCCGAATATTAACGTGTAAAATTTGAAACTCACCCATTGTAGACGATTTTAACGCGGATGTCGTCTGTCTCCATCATCGGCGTGGGCATCCTCGCACGCGGAGGCAGCGCGTTCTTGCCTGCAACAACAACAACAACATATACTACACATAATAAGAGGAGAGAATTAACACACCGATATAAGCAACAGTATTCATCATCATCATCACTCGGGGCCAGCTGCACACTTCGCGTGTTGGATATAATACACGGCAAGCTTTTACGTAACGTACAAACGAGCCTCCTCCCGATATACTTTGCTATTTAGCCGATGGAGCGAAACATTATAATTGATATATACACGCGTGTGCAGTTGTCAATTTAATTTCGAATTCGTTTGGAGGTTGAACGAGTTATAGCCGCTGAGACTTTGAAGGTTGAAGAATATTTTTTTTTTTTTTAATTTCTGATTCAGAGTTTTTTTTTTTTCATTCGCTGTGCAAGAGAATGTACCATCACGAACGAGAATAAAACTCACACATTATCAGATGACGCATCGAATAATCGTCGAAGCTCACTGGCAAAAGCGATCATACGTAAAATTGCTCGCGTTCTATTCTCGTATTATACACGAAGAAGAGATGCTTGCTTTGCACGAACTTTGTATGCCGATCGAAGCACACTCGTCTACTGATCGAATTCTGTGTGTATGTGTGTGCCTGTGTGCCAAAAATGAGAGACGAGGAGAAAGCAAAAAAAAAAGGGTCAACCGATCTTTTTTTGGAAGATGTTTAAGTTGCTAACGTGAGCAATTAATTCGCCACTCGACGTTAAACTACCGATGGTACCGGAATTAAGAACGTGTCAAGGAAACTTTGGCTATTTCGTTATATACTCGTGGATAATTCGATACGTATGTTGGGTCACGTATGACGAGACTTTTTTTTTTTTTTTTTTGCGAATGGTGTGCATGCACTTTTTTGTTGACACTTGTAATTAACGTTGGGGAATAAGACTTTGCTTCTGCAACAACGTATAGTTTTATTTTTTTCTTTGCGGAATTGTGTTTAAATAAACATATATATATTTTTAAAATAAATATGACGTTTCGTTTGACGTTTGTACTTAACAAAATTTTTTTTAAAAGTAAAAAAAAAGAAATTTTTATTATTTTTATTTTTCTGAGTTATTTTTTGAGACAGAGATTAATTACTGGCCAGTTGACGTTGCCAAAATAGAATTTGTACATTCCATTTTCTACTATTCACTGATTTTTCATTTTAAAAAAGTGACACTCACACGTTCAGTACCATTTCTATGCTTCAACTAGTATTGAGAAACTTATCAACACTTCTCCAAAATAAAAAAGTTCACTCCCACCGAAAGCCAATAAACTAATCGTTTCAATTAAACACCCAAATAAATTTCCATCATCACACAACAACGACAACAACAACAGCAGTAAAAAAGAAATCACAATTACACGCCACGAGACTCACCCTTGAAGACCCTCCTGAGGGTCATCTCGAGCAGGAAGTTGGGCGAGTGCAGGAAAAAAAACTCGCTCTTGCGCGACTTGCTGAGCAGCAGCACGTAGTGGGCGGCCGCGCCGCCGGCGTGCGCCATCATCATCCTCGACGCCGGTGCCGGCATATATATGTCCACACACTGACACACAAGCTATTCGATTACCAAACTCGATCGATTCGTCAATCCTCGTTTTTTTTTCCTCTCTCTCTTTTTGTTCTATTCGTCACGTGTGCACATTGTGCTGTCGAGCGAGATGATGGAAAGCCAGTTTATGCAACACTTTGCCGATAGTTTGATGTAAAAATCCGATTGAAAAATAAATTGCTGCACTTAGCAATCAACAGAGAAAAACCAATTCGAGCACTGCCGTAATGATCGTCGTCAGTTCACCGAATTCACATTGAAATTCCGCGAAATAAAAAAAAAAAGAGAGAAATACTCCTTTTTTTTTGGCGCGCTGGTCGAAAAGCGCGGCGGGCGCAGGCGCCAGAGAGCGTTCGGTGTATCAAAACACACGAGGAAGTAGAGCACGTGGTGCGCGCGACCAGCGATGCCACAAATGAATAGTTTCCTCAAGCACTATAGAAGAGTTGGAAAACGCCCGACGACCAGACGTCGACTGACGAGAGTAAACGCAGCGAGTTCGAGAAGGAGAAAAAAAAAAATAAAAGGCAGGGAGAAGTCCGGATCGGCGAACCGAATCAAACTGGAGAAGTCTAATTGTCCCCCCTTTGATGTCAATTAACCTCGTTTATGCCTCTTCTTCTCTACATACGTGGCTGGACAGAGTCACGCAGCCAGAGAGGCGCAGAGAGTGCATAGCCACCGCCAACAACGGCGGTTATTAGCCATCGCTGCTTCATGCTATACACTCGGCAACACACACACACACACAATGCCTATACATTTCCCTCTCTCTCTCTCTCTCTCTCGCGCGCGTTCGTTCGCTCGCTCACTCACGCAGTCCAAGGTTCTGACTCACCGGACTCCTGATTGTAAAACAAGGACATTAAAGTGCCGCTCGCTTCCTCGGCGGACACCTGCTGCTGGAAAGATTCACACTCCCGCCGGCTGCTATTTCACCTCTAGCTTGCTTTCTTCCTCGTTGCGCGACACTCATTCGCGAAACACCTTTTTTTCTCCTTTCTTTTTTTTCTTCTTTCGCGAACGCACACTCACGCACTTTCTTATTTTTTTTTTTTCCTCGTGGACGATGCAGGTTATATCTCAGAGCTAAACAACACTTACGGCAATACGACAAGGCGCGAGCGAAAGGAAAACACCAAAACTGCGGAATAGACGCGAGCGATCGAGGACCAGGTATGGATGAAAAACACACACACACGGCGAGAAAAAAAAAAACAGAGACCAACGTTGGGGTTAGACAGGTAGACGCGTTGTCAACGCTGGGGCCCCAAAGTCGCCATGCTTGTATAAAGTGTTGTGCGGTGCGCTCTCGCGGCTCGAGCTCAGCTGCCGAAATGCCGCCCCAAGCGCTATCTCGTAGCCGGCGATGCACACCTTGGTCTCGCGCGATGAAACTGCTTTTTCTCTCTCCCTCTCTCTCTCTCTCTCTTTCTCCTCTGGCATTTAGGTTATGGATGTGCAGTTTTTACAATGGCCACTGCAGGTAGTGCAGCTGTTGTACGCGCTGGGTTTGACTTTGAGCTTTGACTGGATCACGATAGATGGCGGTAGATGTCTGATGGATAAGATCTCTGGCGGGATTTTCGTAAGATTTCAAAAAATTTAATGGAAATTTCTACAAAAAAAGTTTCTTTTTCAAGTTTTATCGAAATATGCGATGAACTAATTATAATCATTATTTGAAAATTAATATTTTTTTATTACAGACTTTCCTATATTTTTTAGCGTGTTTGTTAGGATTGTTTATTCAAAATTATTGAATTAAACTGTCATAAATGAGTGATGAAACGTTATATGTTTGCGTAAGCACCACTTCCTTATTGTTTATCGTTTATTTTCTAAATAGCTTGTAAAATAATAGGTTTTTTGTACACCTTATTACGTTGATATTTTTTAACTTGTACAAAACTTGTTGCAAGTCTTTGTTGAGCTCTTGCATGCTTACAAACAAAGTAACTCATTGTCAGGATGTTAGTAAGCGTTATTGAAAAATTTACACTGAAAACAAATTTTTGCCAAAACAAATTCCTGAGTCACTTTTTTTTTCTTTGAAATAAAAACCCAATTCTTCAAAAATTCTTCAAAAGATCTATTAAGTATTTTTTGATTAAAAAAAATCGAACGATTTTTTTGATTAAAAAACGCTCTGAAATTTAAAGATGGAAAAATGCGTAACGCATTAAAATTCCTTGTATAGACGATATTGTCGATTAACGTGGGACTTGACGCACACGTCGCGAGCTGATAAATGATAATTCAAGTGTTTTTGTGCAGCGCGCGATAAAGAAAAAAAATTCAAGTGCTCGAAATTGCACTCGATCGACCTTCCACGTGTACTATCAATCGTTCGAATTTAACTCAACGTAATGACATTCAATCTTAATTCGAAAAAGAAAAAAAACAAAGAAATATATATATATATATATATAGTTTTCGTATCACAACGCATTTAATATAATTTTATCGCGCGACTCTTTATATTTAAGAAAGCGCGATTAACGAGTGTCATCCTCTCTGCCTCTCATGTGCGTCTGTTGACTATCTAGCATTCAGCAGATCCTCAATGAGAATCTCTTCCAAGAAGTGTGTTAAAACAACATCTCGCGCGCTCACTCTCTCGCACACTTGAAGCTGTAACTGGCGCTTATATACGATACTCGACCCTATTAAATAATTCGACGTGCTTTTTCGTTGCGCGCGTTTTACGAAACTCGTGAATAAGACACAAAAAAAAATGAGATGTCCAATATGAGTTAACGCGCGTGGGCGCATTCCATCCCACGCGTCGCAAGTTGTACAGCCAAACGTTAGACCTATTAAGTTTCTTTTTTTTTTCATTGTTATTGCCAATTGTTTAATTTTTCTTTGGCGAATTCCAACGCGCCGCACGTCGATTGAAAACATCAATTTGCAATGAAAAGTACGCGCGCGCGGCTAAAAACGATTTCCCCCCGACGACGGCGCGCCGCGGTCATTCGATCAATACGCTTCATCGCTCGTGCGAGTTAATTTATACAAATATCGTTTTTGTTGCGACATTGCGACGAGTGAAAAAGAATTACGAACGCGTTGGTTGAGATCTTTCAAGATTGACGTTGTCTTTTACATTATCAATATTTTGTCTTTTTCGTATATACGTTTCGGTAACAATCGTCATACCCGCAAAACAAAACAAAAATGGGTTACAATAGTATACATTCATTGTTTGAGAAATCCGAAGATAAAAAACTGGAATTTTCATGAATGAAAAGCAATCAATCGAGCTTTATTCTTGCAACAACAAAAAAAACGCATTTGTCAATGAAAAAAAGGCGGTGTATAAAAACGCAGATATGTATATATCGAGACAATAAATGGCGTAAGAGAATTCTGCAGGCAAACAAGCCGATAAAAATATCATTTGCGCAGAAGATGTGTGAGAGAGAGAGAGAGAGAGAGAGAGAGAGAGAGAGAGAGAGAGAGACCGAAGTGAAGATGATCGATACCTATATAATGCAAGTCGCGCGCGCGCAAGTAGGAGAAAAAAAAAGAAATCGTTTCTCGCAGATAAGATTCCCTCCTCTCCGGCTAAAAGATCTCGTTCTCTTTGTGCTAATGAGTGTTTATCCTCATCAATCTCGAGAGAAGAAATACATACATATATATACTCGACAAAGCTGCGCTCGTATATAATTGTCATCATCAACAGCAGCACAAAAGAAAAGCTGTTTTAAATTTAAACCATTTTTTTCTTCGTGTATTTGTGCTTTGTCTCCCCGTTTTCTCGCTATTTTCAACGCGCTTGCGGTTACGCTGATTATGAGCATCGACGACGAAGGCGAATCTTTTTAACCGTGTTTTGATAAAGCACTCTGGTTTGTTCCAAAAACACACGGATCGAATTAACGTTAAGTTCCATCCGGTAATCGGGATGATGAATTGAATTATTCTACAACAAGGATGAAACCAATCCTTGTTTAATCGCGAATTTGCAGTTCCGACTGGGCGGAAAATTCGTCAAAACATTGAAAAAAACGCTGCCAACTGCATTGGCGGAGTGCTTCCTGGAAGAGTTAAATGAATTATGATTTTACTTTTTATTACG